>JAGDQP010000702.1:52521-77295 GCA_022664845.1 Lepisma saccharinum
ATGAAAGAAGAACGAATGAATGAATATGACTTTATTTGAAGAGTCCTTGACTTACAGCAATAGGTATCAGTTGATGATGAGGAAGTTTTATGAGTCAAAGTGTCCTGATCATGGTAAAGTGATGGTGTTTTGTCATTGCCTTCCACTGAACTGACATGTTGTTCTTATAGGACGGAACTTATAGATTAAAATAGTCTTGGAACACTATATTCAATGTTTTTGCATCAGGAATCGAACCCAGGATCGTTGATTAAAAGATTACGAGCGAATAATCTCATGCTTCTTGATTTCGTCAAAACGTTAGAATGTGCGAAGAGAACTTGAAAACTTACTTATTTACTTTGTATATGAGCTGCAGAGGTTTATATAAATGTTATACATTAATGGAATACCTCAACGAGGTGTGTTTTGGCGTTGCTTGCTTTGGAGTAGCATCTACGTAGGTGCTGATTGAGTTCGTTAAACATGGAAAAAGATCTTTTCTAATCGTAACTCCAATTTCACACTGTGTGAACTAAATGGAGGACTAAAGTCTTACGTCAGATCCGGTAGGTTGCCATGGTAACCCGCCATCTTACAGTCTAAACAAACGGGTGTTTTGTAGTGTTCTATATTCAACAACCCGTTATGGTTTTCTGCTTTGTGCCACATTACCATCATTACAACGAAAGAGAGACGTGTTTCTTTCTTTTTCTGCTTCCAAAGAACTGAAACTAGAAAAGGAAGTGGAAGAAGCCAATTACGATTTCTTGCAATGCCATTGAACGCAATTTTGAATACGTTGATATGGTTTGGAGAATAATTCATTGTTGATTCCTGAGTACTTAATTTAAAAATGGGGTAATTATATCTAAGACGCTTAAACTCAAGTTGCTAATTCAGTTATAGTTAAGGACACACACTCAAGAAGATAAATACGAGTAGTAAAACGAAACCCTTGTACACTATGTACATCAGCGAAAATTGGTATTATATGTGAAGTATTCAAAGTGTAGCATAAATTAACATTTCGAAAGGTAATAGTACACGTCCCTTTGCATGTTTCATGAAAGCATAAATTATTGGAATAAAAATTAGCTACTCACCTCAACTTATTATATTGACTGTTCATATGTTCTTTCATGCACTTTCCCTCGCATGTGCATCAAATCTCAGCCATTTGTAAGCAAGAGTACTCCACAGGGCACCAAAATAATCGACGGTTCGAAAAATATTAAAAGCCATTATTTTCACAACTGATTTTCTACCTTCCTGAAGTCAAATTTCTGTTTCTTTAGATTTGGTCTCCGCCATCGCTATGGAAACCAACCGGATGTGGCGTCACGACTTTAGTTCTCCATTAAAGCGTACAGGGAAAGAAGGAGGAATGTGCATAAATGATGATTTCTCGTAAAACGCATTTTAAAGTCCAACTCTCCCATGCATTTCGTATCCTTAAAATCCCTACAACTTAGTGATTTTGTTCAGAGCTTTTGGATTTAAACTTTCTGATCGGTTAGCTGTCATTGTGTAGTATTTGTTACGAGAAAACGTTTCAAAAAAAGTGCACGTTCCCTCTTTTTTTTTCCCTGTACACTTAAATTGAATTCATACCACAATAATCACGTACAGTCTATTCACAGAACTCATCAAGTAGCATCATTTCCTGTTGTTAATTAATTCCATATCCTTGTAATCCTTGTTCTGAGTTGTAATAATGAATCACAGAATTCAATCCATTGTTATTATCATCAACTATATTACTTTACACTTAGCAGCATTTCAATTATTCCTTCATTAACGACTTAGCGTTTTTATTAGAAAGGTAAGTCACATAATTAATGAAATTATGACTATTATTTAGTCTTGTATTTACCTGACATCTGTGCGCAATCTGATATATCACTGTTTGTTTTCGGATGGATTCTGGAGTATGGTGACCAGACCATTTTGAAAGATAACCATTCACAAACATCCGTCCTATAGATGTCAATCCATACGTATAATATAAAAGTATCCCCAGTTACTATGCGAAAAGATATGTAACACAAAAAAACCCATAAAATTATTTCAATTTTAATTTATAGATTACAGTTAATTTTAAAGTAACAATATAAGGAGTGAGTCTGACTGTAGTATATGCAAAATACATATCAGTACTGTTGTTAACTGCAATAATAGTTTCCTTATTATGATATTAAGAAAATAATTAACAAAATAAATCTATCTGATAGGGGATATTCAACTGTGTGGATTACTTATTATTTGATTATATATTAAAAGTAAACGAAACTAAGAATTGTTTGTTTTACAAGATTCATTCCTATGATGTCTTTTCAAACTCCTTAACTTGATCATATTTTCTAGGAACTCCTATCTCATCAAGATTGTTTGTAGAAGAAAAACCGTAAAACTGAGAGCACGAAAATGCTTTGAAATTATAATGTTCACATGCCATATCTGTAATTGTTTCAGCAGATATAATCTATTCCTTTCGTTGGTCAAGGCACCTCGAAAAAAAAGAGAGCATTTAGCGATATTCTAAAGAATCCTCCGGGCGCCTTTTTAACCTCTAAACAGTCCGGATGAAAGAGGATGCGCGGTCATTCTATTCTTGAGGCTCTAGAGTCCATGCGGCATCAAACAGTGAAAAATTAGATTGTAAACAGATCGCCGATAGAGGATTACATTGCCATATCTCCATAGGAATTCAATAGAAGATCCGGACAATATAATCCTCCACGCGTCGACATGTCAGATTAATGTAACTGATTAGTAATCACTCATTTATTGACTGTATGGCACATCCTCTTCTTCAATCGAATTATATTTCTCAGCAAAATACATTCATTACACTAGTACCACTGACAAAACACCAAAATTGCTTTGCTTAGAATAGAATTTCGTATTAATACCATTTCTATTTTTACCAATGATCATTAACTTAAGTATCATAATGCTCTCCCACTAAGCCTAGTTCGGATTGGCAATGGTACACGGGTTCGAATCTCACGGATGACTAACCTGACTGATGTTTTCCAATGTTTCTGGAATGATACCTTTGTGCAAGGCCTCGGCTGTTACCTTTCCCATTCTCTACCTACCAATCCCAGTCTGAGCCAAGGATGCCAAAAGGCCATAAATAAAACTACAAAATAACAAACTCTGGACCTCATTTGCTTCAGTTAGGATCAAACACACATTCTGGTTACACTCCACTATTTTGTCCTCTAACCGACGAATAATACAACAAAGAAAAAAGTGACCTCAGCTAATGACATGGGAAATCATTACTCAACAACATACTTTTCTTAAGCAACGGAGCGATAGTATTATCAGCCATGGTTGCTAAGTATTTTCCAAACTAATTCTGGTCTCCAACTATTAAAAATGTCTTAAATCAAACTTTTGAAAATACAAACTCAAAAATGTACCACCAGGCAAGAAAATTATCATTTCTTTAATCCACAAATGTTCCTCCTTTCTCGTTGTGTACGTTGAGTGGAGAGGAGTGAATTACACTGAGCAAAACAAAGGAAATTTATTAACAACACAATCCAAAAATAGACTATGCTTTGCGTGGAAACTTTTCCATACACGTCTCAGAACAGTGACCAATCTAATTTCAAATTCGCGCATTTGGTGCATACTCCCGAGTGGCAAGGCTAATTCTTTACTTGTCCGTCTGCTTCCACCGAGGAAAACTAATGACTACTACTTTGAATTAAATGGTAGCTGTGTCAATGAATATGCTACAACGAGGCCTTTTAAAGTATTAGGAAAACGCAGAGAAAACACAAGAATAAGGGGATGTAATGTTAAGTGCCTCGTAACGTGACTGCCACGTTCATCTAGCGATAACCAGAGAAATATCTCATCCTGTGACTTTTTTTTTAACGCAGGGAGGAAAACTTTTATTATTTATTCCATGCTTCAGAGTAATTGGAATTATTCTTATTGTTTTGTAAAGAAAAGATGGAAGAATAATGTGGTTACAGTGCAACACTGCAACATTATCGCTAGCCGCCTTTGACTGATGAATATGGTTGAAGGTAGTTTGAAGGCCATATAGAACCAAGATACAAGAAACTCGTACACCGTTTTAAAGAAGAAAACACGTACCCCAAGATAGAAAAAGGGCAAGACACAAATAAGTTCTTAGCGTAAATATAGGGTGGGCCTCGTCACTCGACTGCAATATAATGAAAATAAAAATAAAACTTCAATGTTAAAAACCCGATTTCACAGAAGTGCATGTAGGAGAGAAATACCACTAAAACATGTTGTAACACCACCGGATTATAAACGACCGGATAGATCGAGGTAGATCATTCCAAATATGAAATCAGTTACTATCGTGGATTTGCTAGCCTGTTACAGAAGTACAGACACACGAAATGCTCACAAAAAAATTGGGGCCTGTTTGATGAAATGTACTCCTGTAGGCTTCATATCAAAGCTAAAAGCGCTGTCTTTATTATAATGGAGGTTACTTTTTCATCCGTTCATCAAAATTCCTTGGCGACAATACAGGTAAACCATCACTTGCCGAAAAAAGAAAGAAAAGATGAGCAGAAAAACAGGTGACCTTCACGACCATTAAAGCAAACAAACAAACAAGTTTCCACTCTGCTAGACTTCAAATGATTTGACTCCCACGACCAATTTGAACGAAATGAACGACCTTGGCTATAATTTTATTGGAGACGAGGCGTTTTTTCTTCTTTCTTTTCTTCTTGGGTGGAGCAAAAAGAAACAGCGCGACGACATCAAGAGGAACGGAATGTATGGAGGAGAGAAGGATGCACAAATTCTCCGAAGTCACCAAGAGACACAGAGCACGAGAGATCTTCTAAGATGAAGGTCAAGGGAGGTCGGCAAGGCCTCTCTCCCTCTACAAGAAGCAATTGACATCACTGACAGCATAACCCACCGCCGCAGCTGGCGTGACGTAAAGATGGAATGTCGTGCTTCTTTGCAGATGGGCGGGGAGGAGATGCTCGACAGAAGGAGACAATAGAAAGATGCTGGCTGAGCAAATTTGAGATGCATTAAATGTGTTTTGTCCTCTTTTTTATTATTCTTTAAATCCAAGTTACGTGAACATCTACGAATTTCAATGGCACGAAAGAACCACCTATAGTGGCCGCGAAACGTCATGTTAGCTGAGGGCGCTAACAATTCTAGCAGAAGAGTTCCCATGTATTTGTACTTTATTCACTGGAATATTTAAAGTGGTCGGGAATATGGGGAAATTATTTTACAAAATAACTATGAAATTCTGTTGGATACCATATCGAGGCAAGCTCAACGACACTCGATGATTATGATATGTGTTCTTCCCGAACGTAGTTACTGACCAGAAGATCCCTTGGCAAGGTAAACTGATGTCAGTTTGCCATAGCCTTCCATCGGATGAATATGATCTCCTAAGGATGGAACCTACAATTTAATGTAGGCTCCGAACCACTTGTGTCCCCACCGGAAATCGAACCCAAGATCAGAGCCCTGTGGATGTAGAATCGGACAGAGCCGATCGAGTTTCAGTGCGGGCTTTTATACCCTGGCCCCCTTCATTACAAGGCAGCGAGCTTTCTCACTCGAACACAGGGGGACACAACGACACTCGAAATCAAACATAATTATTCTGAAAACATAGTACAAGGCGATGACATAGCTCAACGAATTATATTAAACTTTGACAAAGAGCTGTTGGTCGTTTGCTAGGAAAAAGCATATCGACATTTTGGTAACGCCTACTAAAATCCCATGGAAATATGACAGTATAATTCTGAAGCTCCGATATGACAGTTTTAGAAAACAACTATGCGGATTAATTTGACGAATAATTGATGGTAATACATAGAGTATTACTTGGGGTAATAACTTGATAAAGAAGTGCAAGGCCATTCACGTTCACAAGGAACTTTAGGTCGATCACGTAGCTACTGGTAATATTTGAACTTCTACCGTGTCCTAACAATTCAAGGTCATTGAGCATGTTGCAAATTTACGCTCCATGAATACGCTCAGCACGAATTCGTCAAATGGAATTGAATTTTGACACCTTTGTTACAGGTCAGCATAGGAAGAGCCTCGTTTGAGGTACTACATGAGTATCAGTTTGATGTAGATGAGGGAAACCGTTGGGAAAAAGCTGTAAGTGTAGCTGGCCGCTGAATTGGAACTAGAGTCCTCCAAACCCAGGCCCGTACCAGCTCGGCCGGCCCGTGCAGACCACTACTAAACTTGCTACTATTAAAATAAAGGGAAAATATTTGCTATGATCATACCCTACCGATGTTTTCTGTTAGGTAATTGGCCTAAAAGTACGGGAAACTGAGCAGGAAAGAAAAAGAAAGATAGAACTAAACGGGGTAGTGGTCTGCACGGGCCGGGTGCGGGCCTGGGTTTGCAGGACCTTAATTCGAATGAATGTTTCGGCTTTGCCAAAACGAAGCCGATTTGCTAGCAACTAAGCTACTGTCTCTTAGTGGAGTACACTCGAGTAGCAACTACAAGTTAACGTGGTCACCAAGGTCTAAAGTTTGTCCTTTTTCCACCCGTTATTAAAGGAAGTGAACTTTGTTCGTTACAGTAGCAGAGCGTTACTGTTTTACGCTACGTTTTGTTTGCTACCTTGTAAAGTTAGGATAAGGTAAAAAAAGTCATCCCCTACTTCGAACGAGTTGAAAAATGAAGCAGGGACAGCGAATGAGACCTAAGCTCTTTTGCACTTGATGTACCCGTCTCAGTCGTTGAAAAACAAACTTTGGTTGTGAAAATTATTTAAAAAATTATTCATCCAGCTACGATTGGAATAGTTTTCCAGATAATTTCATTATTATTCGAATTTGATTATTTCGATAGCCGAATAAAACAAATGAATGGATTCAATCTTTGAAAAAGATAGAAGATAGGATTAACATTGTTGAAAAGATGAAATAAAGATGGAGCTGTAACATAGGAAGATGAACAAGTGTTCAACGTTGGATTCCTAGAGAGAGAAAAAAAAACACGAGTTATAAGAATACCCAATACAAGATGGGAAGATGAAATCAAGCGTTTCTCAGAAGATATATGGATGTAGCAAATAATAGATTCAAAAGGGCTGTATTTAATGGTGTGTGCATGTGTGCGTGTGTGAGAGAGAGAGCAGGTAGGTAGGTCAGATATCTACGTTACCTAACCTAATCTAACTTAAATGTGTGTTCGCGACTCTTGCAGCTTACTAGTTGTGGTAGAAAAGTGTCGGAATACACACAAAATTTACAGTCACCAAAATGTATTGAAATATGTCTATCATAAAATGTACACGCAGAGCAAAATGTATTAGATAAAGTTTCAGTCAGTGGCACATTTATATAGGACACGCATGTCAACAACTAAGAGTAAACATAAGAATGTGATGTGTCAGAGCCTTTCTTCAGTAGAAGGCCAGAGTATTCAAAAATGGCAACATTGCCTTGACGGTTGACTGTGCGGATATCATGGCGTGTATTTAAATAGCTCTGTAGAACGTACGTTCAAATTATCGCTGATATTTTTGTTTTTTAAATGTTGGTTGAATGATGTTGGAGACTTAAGTAGAAGAAGATCAATTGGAGGTACTTAATACATTAAAAAATCTAAATAAGCTTTGATATTTGTAATGAGATGAAAGACGACCATGTGTTAGCCCTATCATTTCTTTCCGATGTAAAATTGTGTTTTCGGATATATTTCTGTTGTAAAGTTTGATATTTAGAACTATGAGCAATTAAATCTACTATTTACATAGGTAGCTTTAATTTGGGAGGCGTAAGTCAAAATTTACGAGACCCATTCATAGGAGTTATAAACAACTTTATACGCTTTGTACAAGGGGTCGAATTAAATTATCATGTCCTTTATGTAAGAAATATTAAACTATTATGAGCCGAGAAATTAACATTTAATTGTATAGTCTACAAGACATTTTCCTACAAAGGTGTCTTTGAAGTACATCTCGTAAACTCCGCCAGAAAGGACTATCTTTGGACGTTTTTACTGTGTATTCCATATTTTAACTGATCATTTCCAGCCGGTATCATTCCTGTGAAAATCTCCCGAGCATCGCTACAGTACTTAATTCTTTTCGCTGAACGAATTAGAAATTTCGATTGCCAAGTAATAACACTGGTAAAAGGTAGCGCAAAGTTCGATCTAGAATCTTCTCGTACTCGCCTTGTTCCAGTTAATAAAATGAAGTATTGTAGTCCGATTGTTACAAAATAGATGGAAATCCAGTGAGACTGCTCCGTTGTTATAACTTCACGGTTCCTATACTCAACTTCCCCCACCCCATATTTTTTTTTTTTTTTTTACATTTTTTATCTTCAGATTCAGTATGCTACGTTAATTGAACTTAGATTGCGTCAGATATGAAAAGGAGTACAAGGGCGGTGAAGCGATTACAATGGAGCAGCTCCCACGATAAAAGATACGTAGTAACTACGACAACATCAATTTCAGGAGCTATTTCTTTCACGGTCTTTAAAGAAATCAATATCAGCCCAATTTTTCAAAATAGTTTTGACGTCTCCGGATTGTTGGAATTCGCTTCGAATTGAAGTATTCTAAAAACATTTTTTTTTTATCATCCTCCTCGTACGAAGAAGATGAATCACAAATTACATGCAACATGTTTAACAAAATGTTTCAACCCAACAGTTTGCGTGCGATTTATTAGAACCCATTCATAGTTAACACAGCAGACGATGTACCATATCAGCCGGCAGGCTTCACATGATGCTGCGTTGCCACATAGTAAGTACCCTCTGGCCTTCCACTGTAGAAGGCTCTGGATGTGTTCGATTAGTTAGGATGCAAACCTTTAAACCGTACTTGAATGCCTTTCTGTTCTACTGCGCAGCACTATACGCATGATCCATCGTACTGTTATTGGTATTTGCAAAGTACAAGTACGGATAGATTTTGTCTTAGAGAATGGTGTTTATAGTAGCCAATTCATATGCTGATTAAAAGGAAACAGTCTATTAAAATTATTTAATCTTCTTGTATGCCATATTTAAATTTAAATAAAATATAATTATGCCAAAGACTTCCCTGTTACCTGCATTTTAGAGTTCATATTATTTCTTACACTTGCTAGCAAAATAACTTTTTTCCAAGAAAAAATTATCTTTACAAAACCTTTTAGCTCTTTCTAACGCTTTTAGTTATAATTATTAGTCAGTGTTTAATTTTATCAAGCTCTACGATGGTGCGCTCTAGCGGGTAAACTACCAAACTTGTGAAGTATTTCACAATATTTTAAGACAATCTACCTAGCTCTTACTACTAGTAGGTTTCCTTATGACATCCTGTGTGCAATTTAATGGTAGAGTATCGTGAGTGATGTCATTTTCTTCCTTGCCAAACAGAGATTCAGAAAAGTGATGGTAAACACCTGAGACCCACGACGGGGGATGGAGAGGGGGCGGAATATCAATTCTACACCAGTTTCAATGCTTTAAATTTCAATTCTTAACAGGAAAACGAATTTAAAGAAAATACTTTTTTTTTTTAATTTGAGGGTGAGGCAAATGTCTCGGTAAATCTGGTAAGTCGAAAATGACTATAGGGAATGATATCACATGTTGGAAATCGGTGATGGATAGCGTTGTCGACGAGACGAGATTTAGGCTGTCTCGTCTCGAAAATATCTTGTCCAGAGAATGTCTCGTCTCGAAAAAAATATACTTTCCATTGCGAGAGCTCTGTCTCGTCTCGTTTTCTATAGCAATTTTCACTGTCTAATCTCGTGGTAATACTAGTGATGAAAGGACAGGCTTCATTTTAGACCATTTTGAAAGCCCCCATCTTGGATTTGTGTCGAGAATTATAAATGGTAAAGGCATGGTGTGACATCGTTTTAGGTTAGCTCGTTATAAGAAATAAAAAATTGAAGTCGTCTTTAGCTACGTTTAATTGTTTAAGAGATAGTGCTATCCCACATAGGAATTATGACATGAGTTAAAAGGGAATCGATTTTTCTTTCACAAGAATCGATTAGACTAGCTCGTTCCGAGAAATTAAAATGTGAAGTCTTTTTCCCATACGTTTATTTGTTATGAGACAGGGACTCTCAAAGATAATACTTGTCTCCCTGTATTAGATCTATCTGTCAGTCACACTCACACCAAGTCTTTCCAATCCTTATGGACCCTGCGTAACACATGATGGATCCGTTGCTGGAGATGTTTTAGGTCGTTTATCTTTTGGCAATACTCCATATTTTCAGATGGCTCCAGAGATCAAATGAACAAGAAAGCTACTCGATGGGCTCGCGCTGACTGGTCTAATTTCCCCAAAATTGGAGACCCAACAATTCGCATGCCTCTGTAGAGTAGTGCGGGGACGCGAAAATTCCTTTTCAGGATTTAGTAGTGATAGGAATGCGTTCTTGCAAATGGGTGCACTATGCAGGTGCACCAGTCAACTTGCCATGGATGCGCATCATACCATGACCTTGCCCCAATTGTGTGTTCTACATCATGACTTGGCTCTCCCCATCTGTCGATGATGAGTTGGCATCAGACCCTTAACGGTAATTTCGTTTATCGCCTCACCCCTAAAGCATTCACACAAAAACAACCATTGGATCATCACTGCACCGTTCTAGAGTTCATTCTGCTAACTGCAACCACCTGTCTGAGTCATCCTGGCTTAGATGTTTATGCATTTGCATCTTATATCATGCCATCTGTTTTCATCCAGAACTCGTAATACACATCTCTTACTGACAGCTGCTATCGCCAGCACTGCGTATAGAGCTTTTCACAATGGTTTTCACAAGTGTCCTTTGTCGTGCTCTCAACGCTGCGGTTCTTGGTCGCCCACAGATCTCGTCCCCTCAAATTTCTTTGATATCTCAACACGGTTCCGTGTGTTCCTTTTTCTCTCTGTGGATGACGCGAGCTGATCTCATCTGCAATTACCCTGGTACTACCACCCCATTCACCAAGAAAACCTCGATCCGTTTGTGAAGTTTTAGCGCCCTGCCGAATCACCTGTGAGGACAGATGAGCAAACCATTACTTGGCGCTAAGTCCCAGACTTTTATCCCTATCAACTAAGCAAATAAATGCAGCTGAAGAAAGTCACATTTGAATTTCTGGGAACTATCACATGATGCGCTTTCCACAAATCAGAGATGGCGGCTTTCAAGATAGCCGAAGTGGAGCCCGTCTTACATCACTGATATCCAACATTTGGTCTCGCTTCCTATACCAATTTTTGACTTACCATGATGTATCCATACTTTTATCTCACTCTGAAATTTAAAAAAAAAAAAGTATTTTCTTTAAATTCGTTTTCCTGTTAAGAGTTGAAATTTATAACATTAAGACCGCTGATAACTTCGTAACCGTTCGTTCCAAATGGAAAATAAAAATAGTGACTCAGAAAGAAAATAACATCATCTTTCATTTTGTACTCCTGTAAAATTTCTGTACGGGCCACCATTTATGACATAAATACAAAAAAAAACTTTTTTTGTAGCCATCTTTTCAAAATGGCGGTCATTTCTTGATCTCTAGACGATGTAATGTAAACTCTTTCTGTATAGAGTGGCGAAAAATATTTTTCCAGCATTTTTTAGGTGAGGGGTATATTTTTAGTAGATTTCCTGGACAAAAACGAGTAATTAAAGATATTTAGAATTACGATATTCCATCCTTTTCTCATGCCCCGTCATAGGTCTCAGGTGTCCACCATCACTTTTCTGAATCTCTGTTTGGTAAGGAAAGAAAAAATGACACCACACACAGTATTCTACCATGAAATTACACACGGAATGTCAAAATTTGCCAATAAGAGAATCCACTGGACGTTGTATTTATTTAAATTAATTGAGACACTGTGCGAGCATCGAAAAATGTAATTCATAATTTGACTTCTAGGTGTAGTGGTTGCATAAATAGTTTCATTATTATATAAATAGTATTCTAATTGATCTTACAAATGTAATTTAAAACGATTATATGACGTGCTATCGCTCTCTTTGGCACCTGCTCCCTTCTGGTGTTATCTTTCCTGTGATTTCACATTGAGAACCGAAAAGTTAACAATCTTGTCATCAGACTCATCTCAGTGAACTATAAATTCAATTAAACAGCTTACATCTATTATTAGAATAAATATCAATGAAATCCTTCTTATACTGGACCATGTTTTCGCATAATAATAATTGAGATTGAAAATTTATTAAAACATGTTAAAATACAACTACATTTTTTTTAGAGAACCAGCATCTCCGGATCACGGTTCCGATGCTGTTCCCCATCCAAACATAAGTTTCACAAGTTAACGTAGTAGACTAAGCAATATTGGTTTGAGTATGTCCATTATATACAATATTATTTTAATACATTCCTTGAGAATAATGAATGGCCTCCGTCCTCCCGAAGTCAATGGCTCTTCGACACGGTTTTATCCGTAATTCCAGAAGATCCACCTTTCGGACACCGGAAACCATGCATCATTATCCATATCAAATTTTAATTTAATATGAAAAACATTATCATATAACTTAGGATTCACTTAAGCAAATGCTTGTGTGTGAGTCAAGATCCTGCCCCTCCATCACTATCATTCTGTCTTAATTATATTTCGTTAATAATTGAACAATACTTTTCATATAGACAACATTAACTCTATCTGTTCATTAGTTAGGTTATTTATTTAATACAATTAACGCTATTGTTACGGCTCCCATACATCCGGGTTTAGTTCGGACATTCCTGGATTTCATGTTGTGTCCGGGATAGCGTCCGTACTGGAGAAAAGGTCGGGGGTTTGGTTGTTTTAATAAATTATTACATTTCGGCTCAGACTCAAGGAAATAATTGTAATGTTTTAATAAAAATAATTGTAATCATTATTTATACATATAAATTGTACTGCAATTTTTCTTTTCACAAAACTTAAGACTAAAATTAATATGTAGACTAGATTTTGAAGCAATCAGACGTAAATAGTTTAACAATTTGCCTGATGTTCGGTAACAGAACCGAAATACCAATGCTTATGGATATGGTAAAAGTGTTCTGGGTTGGATTCTCAGAAATATGGTTGCCCAAACATATATAGTATACACACATTTTCGTTGGTACATGAGCAATTAGGATCAAGGTAATCCTGTCGAAAAGTGAGGCTTTATAATCAGAAAGATTTCAACTCAAATTCAGAAACCAATTATTGTGATTCAATTCCTCCCTGATTTCGCTGAGTCACATCAAAGAATGTTGGCACAGTATATTAAAAAATGACCCGAGTTACTATCATTTCCAGGCCTTCCGTCAAAACGGCAAGATGGCGGGCTGACGTTGGGACGTTCGGATTCAAGTATATTTTTGTTAATTTTGGCCTATCCTCTAATTCTAATATACTTGGTTGTCAATGTCGTCATTTGTTAGACATTCTGGTAATGTATGTGGAAGAGACGAAAAAGAAATTATATAAGAGGTTTAAACAACACAAGGACGGCGTCAGGCTAAAAAGGAATAGGAACGCTTTTTACAAATATGTCAAGGAGAAGGCTCATGATATAGAATGGCAAGGGAAGGAGATGCCAGAAAGGAGGAAAAGGAAGTCCCTTAGTAAGTATAAAAGATCTAAGAGAAATAAGAAAATGGGAGACAAAGGGATGAACTAGAACAACAGGTTGCGAATGGGAAGAAATACTAGACAGAGATGAGAGAAGAAAACATTCCAGAAAGAGATAGATAATTATGAAATTTGCGGGCTGTGTTGTTGGGGCAATATAATCGGTTTTTGGATAAGGACTGGAGTGTGTAATATGTATGACTGGTGGTATTTTGAGATTTACTTTATGTATCGATATTTTGAAATGTGTTTCATTATTTTATTAACTTTTATTTATTTATCGATTATTATTTATTTAATTAGATATTACACATCAATTCGGATTTCATTTTTATGTAGTATTTCTGTCACGAGCTTGAGAGAGCATTCTATTTTACCAAGAGTGAGTAGGAGCGTGGCCTGTGTAAGGGGTTGACTAAATAAGACGAAAGCTGATGGGTACATTTTTTTAGTTTTCGAAAAATGAATAGTTTCAAGAACGTCATTGGCGAAAAATGAAAAAAAAAAAACTCTTGTTTTCTGATGGTTACTTATACCCTCCCTTAGGCATATATTTTTTGCGCCCGAAAATACACAGCATAACCTATACCTGCAGTGTGATTGGTTGAATTTGGCGATACCACGGTGACTGTGACTGTGACTGTCACGTTCAGGAACCTTGGAGAGGTGGAACTGATTCAGTTACTCTGTACTATTACGAATTCTGCAAGCAGAGGTCTAAGCGCGTTGGTGGGCGGTGTGTCCTGAAGATGAAGTATCCTGTCCCAATCTTTGTGTTCGTTATGTGTGTAAGTTTCCAAAAAGAAGGGGAGGGAGAATTTGGATATTTTCACGCTTTCTGCAGCTAGTCAAAAACATTTAATAACTATGGGAGTGGAGAATTGAAATTGGAAGTGCTATGAACTTGAAGATGGATAACAAATATTAAAAAATATAGAAGAATTATACTTCAATATTTTGATTTGAATGCCACAATTTTTAATCAATTCTGAGAAGTTAAAAAAAGATGAAAAAATATTTTCTAATTTTTAGTACATTGTAGAAAAAGTGTGGTTACATTAATTTTAGTGGAGTCAAAAATATTAGATCCATTTCAAGTTCACTTTATTCGTTCGTTAGTCTGTAACGTCGGCTAGAGTTCAACCAAAAGGAACTTATTTAAGAATTGAGTCCAACGCCATCGATTTATGTAGCCGCTTGTAATCTGATGACTCAAAATAACGTGTCTTTTAATTTCCTTAGCTTTCTATATTTAAAGAATTTACGCTAGTTCAAATATATACATACACAGTTCGGTACGTTCTCATCGGGTTCGCACTTAGTTTAACAATCAATTCTTCTTGTTAGCGCTCGTATGAATAGGGGGAAGTTTATCCTGTCTGTCCATCAATCCTCCTCCCCCTTGACGAGAAGGCAGATAGACACGAGCCATACACCGTTGGAATTTTAAATTAAACCCTTCAGGCATCCGAGGCTCAGGCCGCGATAGTGCTGGGAAGAGTATTGTGGAAGTTAGACGAGCAGGGCCTATTTTGTAGGTACCATTCTAGCATTTGCTTGATGTGACTGAGGAAAATCCTAAGTCAGGATTGTCGGCCCTGGGAACTATCCAAGGAACCCCGGATGCTAAGCCAATGCTCTACCATTGAGCCACGGCCGCTTGGTAAACACCTTGTATTCCTCACAGTCTGGGAACTATGACTTAGAACATTGTAGGTCCTTTTCATTTGCTTAGCTTTCTCTATAGTGAGAATTGATGCTATGACCTTAATGAACATAAGTAAATTGAAAGTGATTTCAGATTAGCAGCGATGATTTGTACGAAGTTTATAACCTCGTGACTTTAAAACTAATATGTCCTTTACTCAAATTGTAGCAAAAAGAACTGTGTCCCGCTGTGTCCGTCTGTCGACAAATTCCGACTCCGGAACTACCATGGCCAGGAAGGTGGTTGAGTTGTCATTGGAAAGGTTTAGGTAAGGCAAGTTCAAACCCTATCATTCATTCAGTCGAAGGGGCGGTGCCAGAGATACGGGGTGGGGTGGGGTCAGTTTCAACTAAGGAACTACTAGGGTTAAGAAGGTGTGGTTGGAAAGATCTCGTTGAGGTCAGTAAAATCCGTATAGATCATACGCACTGCAGGAGCGGTTCCTGAGATTGGAATAGTTTATAACTTAGGTGGTTGAGATGTTGTTTGAAAAGTCTCGCCGCAATTTTTCCAACAAAATATTGATCATTCAAATAGAATGCTCGCTGCTAAATCCTGGCGGTAGCTTGTATGCACATTCCCCAGACTGTGTTCCGTCTCACTTAGTTTTATAGGTCTTAAATGAAAATCTTACACATAGAGCTATGTTTCTTATCTATAAAACAATTACTTGTTTAATTACACTTCGTGCTCCCTCCGTTTGAAAGAGAGGGTGGCATTTCAGACAAAAACGCTGAAGATAGAGTCATTTCAGATTTGAGTTCGTTTAAATTGAATTAAATACACTTACGGTCTTTAGGCATCTGACTCACGCCGGTATAGGATGAGGAAGGTAACAGTCATTGCCTTAAGGTGCCATACCGGCATTTGCCTGGTGAAACAGGAAAACCTCACAGTCAGGAGGGTAGGCCGTGCGGTTTGAACCTTCGTGCCTACTCATTGCCGATGCAAAGTCTGTGCTTGGACCAAGACGGCTGGATGATTTGACTTTGACTCTATACATTTATCCGACCGTTTCTAATCTGGTCCCACCGAGCAGTCATATCTTCACCTTTCGGAGGTTCTGGGTCTATATCAACGTCTGACCATTCTGAGTTCATTTTCTTTCGCACCAGGCAAATGTCAGGATGGCTGGTGCCTTCAACTTAGGCCCTGGTAGATTCCTTGACACATACATTGTCCGACCCTATTCGAACCTGAGTCATAGATGCCATAAATCAAAACAATTTGTTTAATCTTGTACATAAATCAATACTGTTTGTTTAATCTGGTACTCCTGTGCTTTGCTTAGCTTTTTCCAAGAATCCAAGCTGGACTCCCCGGTAAAGCAGCTAGAAAAAATCTTATTTCAGTTTATGTGAAAGGTGAAATAGCGATAAAATTTATTGATTTATTGAATTGTTATTTACGTCCTAAACTAACTGATAAGTTTCTAAGGACTGGACCTACAGTTTAACGTGGAGTCCGGACCACGTGTGTCCCCTACCGGGAACCGAACCCGGAGATCCCTTGATTACAAGGCAGTGAGCGTTACCATTCATCCACGCAGGACAACACGAGAAAATCGAGATTGCTTTGTCCAATGTAATATGGAGAAAGGTTGAGGTATAACCAGATCAAAGATGGTCCAGATTCGAAGTAACTACCTAAATCTGAACTCTCTGCATGCTACTTGAGACGCTAGGATGTGTTACATATTGTCCATAAAGAATGGTTAAAAGTGTCACCAGCTTGATGGCGACCGTATACATGGAAATCCGTATTACAATCTGAAAGTCTTTTTTTTTTAGTCTCTGCTTCTGTTTAGAAGTGTGTGCGTGAGATATTTCTTGCATATAGTGGTTCCAAAATACCATAAGGAAAGGCCGTAGGCGTAGCCTAACCATATTGAAAGCGGAGAGAAATCGAAGTCTGCTTGGCATCACAAATCCACAATACATGTTGCACTGCAATTTATCCTGCAATCAACTCGCAACCTTCACACGAAAAAAAAAAAAAATAATAAAAAATGTCATTTGAGTAAGTAGACCTATAGACCATTTTGATTGTTACAGGTTTAAGAATGGGGTAGGAAACGGCCAGAGCTTTAGTTAAAGTACCATTAAGGTATTCGCCTATTCAAACTAAGGAATCCTTGAAAAATCTAAGTGAAAATGGCCGGCAGTGAAACCCACTTGCCTCCCTAGTGCGTACACAAAGTCCGCGACGTTGTTTGGACCCTGAAAGCGACTGTGTATTGGAAAAAAACCTTCATTAGTCACTTAGATAACAGCAGTATATGTTATTTTTCATGCATTCTATTACTATGATTGTTTCCATGTGATCAAACCCTTGTTTGTTTTGTTTGAATTGATTTTAACGTTCTAAATGAACTGGTGAGTTTCCAAGGACGGGACCTACAGATTTGGTAAAGTGGATTCCGAACCGTTCAATTGACCCCTGTGGGAATTTCAAGTCCTTGTATAAAGGTAAGATTTTGACCTAATGTAGAATAGTTATTACATTTATACCTTACGAAGTACAGGCAGTACAAAGATGCATGTTAGATTTTAGAGTCTAATCAGCAAAATTCTTTATGCTCCTTTAGCTGAAACTAGTTACATCAAATATGACAACAATCACAAGGATTGTGGAGTGATTGAAATAGAGTAGCTGCGAATTTCTTTTGTTTTAGTTTCCAGTCTTAACTCCTTTCTATTTTCTATGGTGTAGACGTACTGTATTTACAACTTTCTGGTAATTTTGCCATTTATTTAAATATACACAAAGCTAGGCAAGTGCTTCCGTATGACAATAGTGTGACAGTGATTGTGAACGTAAAGATAGTTCCAGTTCTCGCGTGCGCGGAACTTGTCACTGTTTGTGTATTTTCGGGCGCAAAAAATATATGTTTCCCATACTGTTTACATGAAGAAGGAAATTGAAAGAAGAAAAATATACAGGAGAATATCCCAGGGAATATTTACAAGAATATCTTGACAATATCAGAAGGAAATGCAAATGATATACCACAAAAATATCCCGAGGGTATTCCAAGAAATGTCCAGAAGAATATCCCAAGAATATCCACGGGATACCCCAAGGAATATCCACAAGAATATCCCAAGGATATTCACAAGAGTATCTCTAGGATATGCCAAGAGATATTCAGAAGATATCCGTAGGATATCCCAAGTAAGTGCATCCACAAGAATATCCCTAGGATATCCCAAGAAATATCCACAACTTAGGATATCCCAATGAATATCCACAGTGTATATGTTCATTGCGGGAGTTCCGATATTCTTAGAATGTTCTATCTCGTATATACTAACAATATCTTCTTTTTTTTTTAAAAAAAAAAAAACATAGTTAACGCTCATAAAGCGAAAAGAGAAAAAAGTCACAAGAACTGTTGTAACATGATGCGTCAAGGTCATTTTCAGGTCACGCTCAGAGTAGGCAGTTAAACACCAACGCAATTTTCTCTGCTGCTTCTTTTCTGCTAGTATATCGTAACAACAGGAGTTTAGCGGTCAAGTTCAAGGTGATTTTTCAAAATAAAGGTCTTCTACAGTGTTAATTAAGGTGCGATTGCGCGCTTGTTGAAACAAGCAGGATAAAAAACCAGTTTTTATTTTTGTCGTAATAAAAGTCACCTTTAGAGGGAACTGTCGATTTTTCTATTACGTTATATCAAGTGCATATTTCACAAGAACAAAACGTGTGATAAATAAGAAACCACAATATTAAGGAAAATTTCTATCTTGTGAGGAAACGTATCACCAATTCTTTGTGTTACTCCACCTTAGAGATAAACCAGTTTATTTAAAGAAAAACGATGTAAAAACCAGAGAAAATCCGATTGAAGTACAAGAATGCTTCAAATATAAACGAGATTTTGATTTTCAAACTTTTATTACAACAATCGAAAATTTTACCTGTAACTTTTCAATTAAGGTCCCTTACACTGTTCTGGATGATTCTTAATTCCAGCGAGATAGAAGTTTCAAGACTGCTTGTCAAACTAGCGCTTCATATCGTCATGGTTGTAGTAGCGAATCAAGAGAGAGGGCAAGCGCCCCCTCATGGAAAAATAAGTTAATGTTTAGAGCATAATTTTAAAAAAATATCTAAGAAAAAGATAAGGATTAATTCTTGGCTCCTGAGAAATCCCCTTATTGGTCCAAACAGGTAGATCTCAGATAGCATGCCAGCTTGCAACAAGGTTGTCAGTCACTTTCTTTGAGCTTGTCAAACTTGATGGTGTGTTCAACTTAATAATCAATCATGAAACAACCTTGTTGAAGCAACAGAAGTGGCTTCGTTGTTATAACTAACTTAATAAAAGGTTGCTGAAACAAGAAATTACGCGAGGAACTATCAAATTTGAAATTGAACTGAATTTTTTCATTACACTTCTGCTGTAGTCTCCGTGCGCTGAAGTTCCATTACGTGCCAAGACTGTTTTTCGCGTAAACTAATCTTCATGAACTCCCACCCTGTCACTACAGGCATCTCTTGCGATCTGATTAACTAAGTATAAAAGCAAGCTAGTGCGTGTGATTCCGTGGTCTGGTAACTACACCATCTGATTGGTGTGTCAACTGTCCTTGGTTCGGTTTCTACCTAGAGCAACACTTTTATCTTCTTCCTACATTATGTTTTTTTCTTTCTTGTCCTGTCAAGAATATTTCAACCTTGATTCTTGTAAACTAGTCTGCTGGATTTAACTTTTTGGCTTGATAGCCTATTCTAAGCTTGCACAAAGTTGTCCCCAAACAATTTTGATTGACTTTTGAGTTGTTGGATAAGACTCACTCAGTTCGTGATGTACGGTTTATTAACTCCCACTCCAGTTGAAATCGTTAAAGCGGCTATTATGAGAACGTGCATTGTCTTGAAGAAAATAAACAGAATCTTAGTTTACTCTTCGTTTTGAACGGGTTGGTGGCCTTACTTTTCCAGCAAATAGAGTTAAATAATACTGCACCTTGATATTTGTTGAACAGCGAGAAAGTCAAAATAAATAACGCTATTCCCAGATATCGCTAACCAAGAGATTTTGTCTAGTTAAAAACTTGTTTTACTTTTCTCCCACTACATACTTGTGGTGTAAAGAGACGTAGCACTTTACCTACGCACGCTTTGCTGTACATGTGCAGTATTTTCTCAACACCCTGGCAGTTGAACAACAGTTACTCGACGGGTGTCACGACCAAGCTTATCAGTTTTGGAAATGTCATCAGGGTTAACAGAAGTTCTTGATTGCCGAGCGTGAAGTTAATTTCTCACATCTAGTTCTCCTACTTGAACTAATTTTGCCTCCAGTCGAACTGATCTGAAGTCAGTTTCTCTCCATGTACTTTTGTTCATGCACTAGAGTAATTACGGACTGAATGAATATAAGGTAAAAATACAATAAATTAGGTTGTAACTTTACCATATTAAGATCAACCAGATAAATCTAGATCTGTTAAAAAGATCTGAAGTAAGTTTCCCCACTATTTTCTGTAATTCAGGCATGACTATTCGTTTGCGTATGCATCAACATTCGTAGGGTCTATATTTCGACAACTAATAATTTTAAACCCAAAATGAAATCACTATTTTGTAATAATCCCCCATTCAGTTATTTCCTTTCTCCGAGAATATCCATCCAATAATTGCTATTTATCATTTTAAATTTTAAATGGTAAGCAATCTTGAAGAAGAGTTTATATTTCAGTAAACTATTTAGCGACATCTCCAGTGAAAAGAAGCAGCAATTTAAAGAACATGGGTATCATCAAAATCCGAAGGGCGGTAGGGAAAAAACCAAATGCTTAGTTTTTTAAAAAGCTACTAAATTTTCATACTGAAAATAGGATTCTAACAATTTTGCCCAACAGTAAACTTGTCAATTTTGCGCGCAACACTTCAGTGACAAATAAATCTAAAGACAGTTCTTTCAAATAGTTCCTGATTTTCTTCCCATTCGTTAATTAGGTACGGTTAACTTTAGGTGAGGTTAGATTTAGTAAGGTTAAGTGGGGGATACATAAGGCAAGGTAAGATTAGGTTGGGAGGGTAGTCAACTGTGGCTGGAATAGCTACCATTGATGTTTTTTAATGGTTCGTTCGGGTGGTCTGCTTGGTGTTTCACTCTCTGCACTGGAAGTGTAAGATAGTACAGAACTGTAAATGTGACACCACATTGTCTATTCGTGCAATCCTGTGGTTTTCGCCCAAACGGGCAGGTTCTGCTAACACGTAACACCATCTGCATCCCTTCTCTCACACATACACTGAGAACGCAGCACCACTGTCAATTGTCTGCTCCTACCTACACTCTCTCCCGATAAAGGACAGAAAAGTGTTTGCACTCGATCACACTATCCAGTCGTGCAGGTCATCCGAACAGTTGAGGTGTAAGCTGCACCACCCACTTGAACGCAAAAGTGTACGTACTAGTTCAAGCAGTGCAACCCGCCAGAACAAACTGTAAGATAACATTTATAGTATATAAAGTATTAATGTCCTGTGTCTCGGCCGAGATTTCCCTTGTAGACCTTGTTGATTTGATTTCGTGGAGGCAATACTAATTTAGCGAGCCAGCAACGAAGCTTTATGAAAACTGATTGAGTCCATGTTCGGACGCCAAATATAATTAAATAGGTTCCTGTTCGGGCGCCATAAATGTGATGCGACTGGTGTAAGAAGAGGTGAAAGGTGAAAAGACTAATGACGTCACATGAATGCGCTTTCTGTTTGTAACAGGGCTGACATTATAAGTGATTCAGTCCTTTACACTAATTTCTGAATATCTCAATGTCTTGAGTCTCATAATCTGTATGTAACAGGACAGGAACTGTGATTCAAGAGTGTTCTTTCGACATTTCGTATACATCCAGAAGGAGTAAAAAGAAAATACTTCCAACTCACAGGAATACTTGCACTTTATCTGGTAGTGCAAAGCAACTACTCATACTTGTGTTTGCGAAGCATATACAGAGTGTCCCAGTCATATACGCAAAAACTTTGGGAGATGATTTGTCACATCAAAATAAGAATAAAAGCTCCTATAAACATGGATCCGATTTCGCTGCGTTTTGAAGAAACAGCGTTTCCAACTTCGAGCCCAGAGTCAACGCTTTATAATGGGAAGAAAATTAATAATTCTCAATAAATCAGAAACGATAATATAAAATTTGTTTTATACCCTAAAAATGAAAATCTGTAGTTTCAGATAACACAGATGTATTTTGGCTTTCGATGCACCATTATGCACTTAACAAATTAAAGTGTGCAACAAGTTATATTGGAAGATGCACATGCCCAGAAAAACATGAACAGATATCCAAGCATGTGTGGAAGAACATTGCGGGTCAATTACTGGCAGCGCATGCGCTATCCGGTTGCGATACCGGTGCAGCATTATTTGACATGGGAAAGATTAATGTTTCGAAGTTACTTAAATCCGGAAATAAACTGAACAAGCTTGGTAACGAAAATTCGTCAATCGACGATCTTATTCTTGAAACAACACAATTCATAGGATTATGTTATGGTATAACGAACAGTACTTCCGTGACGCATATTCTGTACCAAGTGTGGAAGAATAAATATCTTGTAATAATGTGTCATCCATGCGAAAACTTAGGAAGTCTTCCACCAACAACTAAAGCATTTGGGGAAAATTTTAAATGAGCATATTACCAGGCACGTGTTTGGAAGCAAGCTTTAAGAAAGAATTCTTGGACTATAAGGACAAATCTTCGAAATCAGTTATAGCAACACCGTTACCACCAGAACAGATGTAGCGCCAAAGGACATTTTATAGATGATTAGTTACTCAGTTGTAATTGTATTACAGAGAGGATATGTGCAACTTCTCAGAAACTAATATTATGGATCTAATATTATACATTATAAAAAAGTACGTTTGGTATAAGATATACATTTCGGCCTTACCTCACAAAACCTCACCTTCCAATATAGACTTCGACTTCAACTTCCCCTCTCCCTCACATGTTCGCCGACTCACCCTCAGCACGGAGTTTGCCATTGCCTTTCACCACTTGCACTTCAGCGTGAGGGATAACCTCCGGAGGTCGACAACCTTTAACGTATACTACAAAAATTCTACAAATAATATTTGTATCGTCACGAGAACGAAAACGGGGGAGTGAAATTTATTATGTCTCACTGATTTCAAAGCCGAAGTCAATTCTCGTTTTCAGTGCAGCGTTCTGAAGAGACCGGAGAAAAAAAAAGTTAAAAAATATCCCTCGAAAATTTGTTGCGATACACTGAGAATGAATGAATGCATCTGAGTTCTGAATGTAAATATGTGACAGTTGAATTTATAGTGTTCTCGGTGAGTCAGTGTTTCGGAGTTCTCTTAAAACTATAGATCCCGTCCTTAGAACTTGAACATTATGTCTATCTGATGGGTGATAAGGGCAAACCATCATAGGTTCATTTTACCCAGAAAATTTCGGCTCATAATCTACCTTCAGGACAGAGTATTTATTTCCATCAGTATAAATGCATTAAGTATTTCTCACTCTTTTCTTTCTCTCTTCCTTTCTCTCTCTCTCTCTATCTGTTTATTGCTCTCTCTCTCTCTTACTTCCCTTTCTCTCTGTCTCTTTTCTCTCTATTTCTTTCTGTCTCTCCTTTTTCTGCATTCATTTCTGTCTCTTTATTTCTTTCTCTTTCCCTCTCTCTCTCTCTCTCTCTCTCTTTGTCTCACATTTCTTCTCTCTCTCTTACAAATACATATATACCGAGAACGACATGACATTCAAAAGAACCTGGCCTTGTAATTATATTCAGCGTCACGTTTTATAATGAGTTCCCAGCAAAAGACAAAAGAAAAAAAATTTTGAAACATGGATCACCATTAATTATATTCACAAGAGGCCATTGTTCTTCACCTTCGAAGTGGAAACTCATTTAATTAGAGACCGCCCTGGAGTTAAGTCGTTAGAATTAAGATACTAGTGTCATCGATACAAGATAATTAAAATAGTTGAACACCTCCAAGTTTTCTGTATTGTGTAAAAATAACTAACGCTCAAACATGTAGCTTTTCACATTGTTAAGATTTAAAGTTAGTTTAAAGCAACGGCCAATAGCGTTACATGGCAACAGCACCTCTGTATCTAATGTATAGCTTTCATTATACGAAATTGTAATGTTGCTCCTATAAATTCAAGTCTGTAGAGTTCAAACTTTCAGAGAGGTCCCAATTTCAAGAGTTCTATCCATGACGATCTTTTAAATTTCTTTTATCTTTATTGTTGAAATAGCTTGATTATTGTAGTGAAGATTCAAACATATAACAATATATCTCTTTCAACAATGAACAAGAATCGGAAGGGATAGAACTGTTGAAATGGTAATGAAAGTTACTTCTGAAAGTTTGAACTCTCTAGTCTTGAATTCGTAGGAGCAACATTACAATCTCTAGTCTTGAATTTGTAGGAGCAACA
>JAGDQP010000702.1:77305-94805 GCA_022664845.1 Lepisma saccharinum
CAACATTACAATCTCTAGTCTTGAATTTGTAGGAGCAACATTACAATTTCGTGAAACAAAAATGGTACATTAGAGTCATATGGGGAATATACAAACAGTTACACTGTAAAAAAAATAAACGTATTTCAAACTTTTCAGAAATTGCGTTAGATTTATATTCAATAAGTGCAGAAGGTTTGCTCTGTATGTGTGTGTGTGTGTATGTGTGTGTTTTCAGGCAAATACAGGAATAGAACCTAGAAAAAAGGTCTACTCGCTACTTTAGTTATACCTAAGGAATGTTATTGCTCAGACTTACAGCAACTTACACAATAGATGCCAATATATTCCCGCAAAATTCAAATTTCAGAAAATCATAGTAAGAACAATGAATTTGGTCAACAATATAGTTGGGAAGAGGACATCAAAGAAATACTATTGAGCGACCGTGACTAAGTGGTAGAGCGTTGGCTTACCAATCCGAAGGTCCTGGGAACAATACCAGCATTCGAACATCTGACTGGCATTTGTCCTAGGTTTTTCCTCAGTCATACAAGGCAAATGGTTGGATGGTACCTCGAAACTAGGCCCTGGCCAACATCCTTTCTCGCTACCCTATCTCAGCCTGAGTCCGAGTCGCCTAAAGGATAGAAATAAATAAAATTCGAAGAAATACTAGACTATTATTTAACAGTATTGGGAGCAATAATTATTAGTAAGATTTCTGTATAGGCATTTCAAGTATATGCCATCTTTTTTTTAAAAAAAATAAATAATAGAACGGGCCATGAGTATTTAAAACGTAGTGTAAAGTTTCTCAAGGTTATCAACAAACGAAATCTGGATATCAAATTTCGTATATTCGAGGTAAGTTCAGCTTTCACTTAACGTGTGAATAAGAATGTATAAATGACATATGAGGAATATAACACATGTGAAAGTACGTCATATATAAATTACAAAGTAAAGGTTTCAATAGTAAAGCTGATTTTTTTTTTAGATTCTGTTATTTGGGTGTGCTAGTGGTGAATGAAATGGCACAATAAAAGCACTTCACTCCCCTCTGCTGCAAAGAGTACTATAATTGTTCATGATTGTACAGTAAATAACTTTTTGGAATGTTAATGAGATCGTGTGGATCTTATGTGGATTTCAGTGACTTGGAATGCACCAACATTTGAATACAAAAGGATCATCACTAAAGGCAACCTTAGATATTTGACTTTCTTCATTTCTGAAAAAAAAAAACTCCCCGGTTTGATATTGTCAAACTTTAGCCGCTAAATAGAAATATCTTATGGATAGTAAAAACTTGAGCGAAAGCGTTTAACCTGAAAGCGAGTTTAGCTGAAAAAAAAATTGTAGAACTGAGGGGAACCATACAAACACTAGAAAATATAAGCTACGTTAAATTGAATAAGCATTTCAGTACATAAAATTCTACACAGGTATTCACTTCAACACTTAATATCAAGAAAAATTACACCGATTCTTCATTATTTTTGACTATGTTTAAGTTTTGGAAGCCTTTTGCTGCAGATTTTATTTTAATCGGCTTGACCTAATGCTATTTCTGCTTTTAATAGACTAACTGATTCTTTAACTTACGGAAATCGCAATCTCATCGCCGCAGTAAGAAATCTCTGTGCTTGGATTCTATTCCGGGCAAGATCAAGGGAGATTTCATTTTACACATCTACTTATCGAAGATCCCTTCTAATATTGTGATCCCAATGACTTCTCGGTCTTCCCAACGATCTGTTTCCTTCCGGCTTACCAATTTATAAATTATTACAAATAAAGGAGTACTGCGCAGAACCGATTTTAATGAAACTTTGCACATAATATCTAGACAATATGAGATTTCCAATAATCCAAATCCTATGTCCATACTACTTCTGGTTATCAAGGAAAGCGCGTCCAAAAATGACCATTTCCGGATTCTAATTTTTATAGTGTTGTTGAAAATAAATTCTGATATCTTCAAAATGGCTTAAGCAATCGAATTCAAATTTCGTATGCTAAGTATTAATATAATGACCATGTTACAGTGTAAACCGAAAGACTACATCTTTAACCGTTTTGGAGATAAAAATTAATTTTCTTATGTAAACGTTCAATTTTACTTATAAAAAATGCACCTTTCCCAGGAAACTTTGTGTTGTTTAACCATCAGGCCCGACTCGTTACAAAGCGATACTTCGCTCAAATAATCTCCATGACATGAAGAAGAACGTATTCAAATATCATTTTGTAACTGATGGGGGCTGATGTTTAGAAGAAACATTTTATACTCTAAAGTTGAGTACCTCACGTTGAAGTATATGTTTGAAATTCAGCTAAATAAACCATCATATGTCTGAAAGTTCCTATGATATCCAAACCACATTTTGTGTGACAACTACATTTTGTGTTTTTCTGCTATCCCACTGTTCATTATTGACATTTGCTTGTAAACCATTAGTCTTCTCCACAAGTAACTGCATTTTTTTCTTGTGATATATTCATCTGTAGACGTGTCTCTCCCAAGCGCAGACCGATAGATATTGGAAATGGACATACTCTATATTACCTATTTGTGTGTTGGATATTACATGATCTGGAGCCTTCCACTTCTGATATTCGCAGATTCCTGTTACTATCGTTGATTTATTTGCCTACAAGGTCGTCTGCTGTTTTTGTCCTTTCTTCAGGAATTAAGCATTTCTGATTAGAAACCAGTCTGATAGAAGATGGAGTGAATGTCTGGAAGCCTCTATCGACGACGAAAATGTTTTTCTCTTGAGGACATGCTCACATTTCTTCGATGTTGTTTTTAAACTTGTGTTCTGATATTTTAGCGTCCGTGATGCTGGAGTCAGCAAGATAAGCAGTAAATATTTTCTATTTCAAATACGGCTGATGTTATCAAATAGAAACTTTGATTGTGATATGTTCATAATATCAGTATTTGTCACACAAAATGTGGTTTGGATATCACAAGAACTTTCAGACATATGATGGTTTATTTTGCTGAATTTTTAAACATCTTTCAACGTGAGGTACTCAACTTTAGAGTATAAAATGTGTCTTCTAACCATCAGTCCCCATCAGTTACAAAATGTTTTATTAAATATGTTATTCTACATGACATGGAGATTCTTTGAGCGAAGTATCGTTTTGTAACTAGTAGGGGCTGATGGTTAAACAACACAAAGTTCCCTAGAAAAAGTGCATTTTTAACTTATAAGTAAAATTGAACATTTACATAAGAAAATTAATTTTTATCTCCAAAACTGTTACAGATATAGTCTTTTGGTTTACACTATAACATACTCATTATATTAGTACTTTTCAAACGAAATTTGGATTTGATAGCTTAAGCCATTTTCGAGATATCAGAATTTATTTTGAAGAACACTATAAAAATTAGAATCTGAAATTGGTCATTTATGGACGCACTTTCCATGATAACCGGAAGTGATATGGACATAGGATTGGGATTATTGGAAACCCCATATTGTCCATATATTATGTGCAAAATGTCATTAAAATCGGTTGAGGGGAAGAAAACGGCCCTTATGCCGAGTACTGCTTTAATCTTGTTCTACCCATCCGAGCTACAGGCCTATCTTAGGCGTCGTGATTTCATTATTCTTATACACTTTGGGTGAATCATGCAGTCTATGGAGTTCTTCATTATCCAGTCTCCTCCATTCTCCAGTCACCTCATTCCTTTTCGGCCCGTTAACTTTCTGAAACCCTTATTTTCAAACATACGTCGCTTATATTCAACTTCCAGGGTCGTACTCCAACTTTCGTAACCATAAAGTATCAGCGGCAGAATAATCCCTCCATATATTTTCAATTTTAGCTTTCCTAATATTAATCGTGAGATTAGGAATTTCTTGACTGAATAGAAACATGCATTGCCCAATCCTAAGTTACTTTTTATTTCTTCTGTGACCTCGTTTCTGTTTGTTATATAAGCTTAAAGTATTTAAAATTGTTTACTTTCTCCAACTGTGTTCTTCGTATACTTTGTTAGGATTCGAGAAAAGCTGAATATTTACGTGTCCAAAACGCAATTTAATTTTCAATTTCAATGTCAAGCACGCTGAGCTATCAGTCAATCCGTTAGAAGTCTACAGTATGTTAGTTCACATACTGAGTGAACAGTAATTACAGTTCTAGCTGACATTGACTAATGATAAGGAAAGGCTACTTGGTGTCTAAAATATAGACCAAACTTTTGTTAGGTTCAAGGGTTTGAAGACACAATAGATGGCGGTGCCTATGAGAGAAGAATTTTAGTTCACAATTTGAAGAAATAAAGTGTTTTCACATTATACTTAAGCATGCAAACACAACTTATTACTGCACCTCCAAAGAGAATGCATTGATGTGAAAAGAAACAGGCAAACTGGTTACAAATATAATAATATTTTGTCTCCATCAGGCATGAGTTTAATTATTTTTGTAAAATTTATAAAATATAAACACATTGTTTAAACATAATATAATTCTGACATAATACTTGGAAAAATGTTTTTAGTTTTACAGATAAAAATCGTTGGAACATAACAGAACGCCTAAACAATAAAATATTTTTTATCATATAATGTCAACTGGTTCCAACACCTTCACTTGTATACAGGAGTAGGGCTGCCATATTTTGGAGAAGCCAACTCCGGACACTTTAAACATGCATAAGCATTGGTAACTTGGTACAATACCTGTACCGAACATCAGGCAAACTGCTAAACGATTTCTGTCTGACTGCTTCAAAATTTGCTATACAAGAATATAAAAGTACTTTTTTTTAAAAGGAAAATTGTATAGTCCAGCAAGCTTGTGAGATATTAAAATTTCTAGACATGTATTACAGAAAGGTAGTTCAATTACAGTAAACCGTTTTATCCCCTCTGTGGACAACGATATGCACCTTTTAAAGATATTTGTAATATACCACGTAAATTATAAACGTACACATATCACATTAGAAAATCACGTGTACACACTGCACATAGATGACTACTAGTTGATTTTCCCGCCCGTTGAAGCGGAGTATAGAGATATTTCACTCTCTAATTCCTTGTGGAGTGTCGAATAGAAAGATAACCGTTCCTAATGAATTAATAGTCATGCCAAATGTGGCTACTTGGAGATAGTCAACCCGGAAAACTACACTGTGTTGTGGGTTGCTCAGCCTGTAAGGATATATCTGACTATCATGATCTATTAACTGACTTTACGTCAGTTTTACTGATTTGATCTGACTAGGGGTGTCTTACCCCCCACAGTATTTATTTCCCGTGGGTGAAGCTACCAAGTTTGGTTAAAATTGTTTCAGGTGTTCTAGAGAGAAAGAAGAAAGAAATGTTTTGAATGTCAGGGCCTCCGGAAAGTCCCGCCCTGATGAGTGACCACTCTCCAACTTCTACTGGCGATCTCCGCATGCACATGCAACATGCGACTAAAGCATCTGGCGTGGGTGTGGATGCTACGATTTCTATCTTTCGGAGACATTTACTGCGAATCGAAGTGTGTATAAGAGAGGAAAGAAGGTGAAACAAGAAGATAAAGAAACGCGAGAAGAGTTTTCTGGAAGAGGGCAAAATCCAGAATATGCATTGCTGTAAAAAAATCCCTGTACCGGATCAAACTAGATAGTTTACCTGGTAAACCACACATGCAAGAAGGGTAGGAAAACCCAGGTAAAAGTCTGTATTGACTCTATTTATTTATCGTATCCGTGAAGCAGTGATTGTATCATGCAAAACACTCAAACGTTCATACATCGAACACACGCTTGTGCATCTACAGGATCTTCTTCTGAGGGTGTACCTGAAAATAAACTTAGAAGGCTATGGAGGTTAACAGATGGAGCTACCTGTATCGTTTTACATTGTTCGTCAAAACCCACCACTACTTTTTTTTTTACAATTACATAAAATATATAAAGTGTGACACATTCATACCTGCTTTTTAGTAATTCATTCACTCTGACAATATTACATTTGATTATACAACACGATTCTGTTTATGTTTGAAACCCATTCATAGTGTCACTTCGTTACATTAAGTAGAGTTTTTAAAAATAATATATGTTAATATTCTGATTCTTCGATTGTATTAATACAAGTATCTTGTGATAAGATTGTTATTGTTTAAGTTAATTAATTAGGCTTGGAGAGATTTACATGTCCTGTGCAATTGGTTGAAAGTTTGGTGATTGGTCTTTTGATTTGTGGAGTTATACTATTGATACAATTCTTATATTTATTAATTTTTTATTTAAATTGAAATTTTTGTTTACTTCAGTTATTCCATGCAAGTTGCTTAAGTCAATTTGGTTACGTTTACAGTTCAAGTTTGGCTGTTATTTTAGATTATTGTTGCTGAGATTGTTTATTAGATGGGCACATAAGGATAGTACGCATGAAGGGGACGTTTGTGTTTGTAGTGGATATTTATTGGGTACGTGCCGAGACAAAATCGTTATCCGTTGCTGACACATTCTCGTAAAAAGCCACCGTTAGTTCTCTGGTGATATGATTTAGTAAAGTATCAATGTTGAGTCTATCATTCTAGTGTATCTTGGGCATTTCGAGATTATAATTTTAGCACTCGGTTTTGGAATATCTGTGTTTTCCGTAAATGTGTTTTTGCCGCGAATGTCCATGCAGGCGCTGCATAGGTGATAATCAGACATATTAGCATTTTATACAGTGTGACTTTACTGTGTAGGTGTAATCGTTCCGAGACAAGAAGACTCTTTAGTTGTGCTACTCTGCTACTTGCCTTTCCGATTTGATCATTGATGTGCTTTGAGAAGGTAAGCTTCCGGTCGAGAAGCACTCCCAAGTACTTTACATCTTTCCGTGGGATGTCTGTGTTGTTTAGCTTGATGTTTGAGATCGGAGTGGGGTATCCCTTGGTAAAGATAACAGCATCACATTTGGTCACGTTTACTTTCATTTTCCATTTAGTAAGCCAGTCTTGAAGTAATTCCATGTGGCGTTGGATATATGTGGCTCCCTTTTTTGTTTGAACGAGGAGGGGTATGCGACTGTGTCATCAGCGTACAGAGCAATGTTGGTATCTGGGTGTTTCGGTATATCACTAACATATATGGAGAAGAGGAACGGGCCAAGAAGAGAACCTTGTGGCACTCCTGCCATGATCGGTCTCGTTGTGGATTTTTTGTTGTCGACCTGAACGAAAAAGGACCTATTGTTAAGGTAACTGTTTAGTAATAGTACTAGAGAGTCTGGTACTTTTGTAGTGAATGAATTTGTATATTAGTCCAATATGCCATACTCTATCGAACGCCTTCTCAATGTCCAAGAACACGGCCCCAGCGCATCGTTTCTTGTTGTAGTTATTTGTTATGTGTTCTGTACCTCGAACTAATTGGTGAGACATACTGTGTTTACCACGGAATCCGAATTGTTTATTAAGTAATATTGAATTTTCTGATATGAACTTTTGAAGCCTGCTCAGGATGACTCTTTCTCTTATTTTACCAAATGAACTGAGCAGGTTATGCTGGAACATATATATATATATATATATATATAGCACTGCCACTGAAAGGCCTTAAAATAGATACAGATATAAAATTCAAACGGGAGACCACTACGTTCAGCTTCAAGAAAGGAAAACTCCACTTTTTAAAGTAAATTTACTGCTCTAATATTATCTTTAGGTACGTCTTGAGTTAACAAAATTGTTTCTATGATCTCCAAGAATTTACAGAAAAAAAATGCAGCTCAATAATCACCATAGTTTATAGTGCAAGATTTTCTGGCTCTCCTGTAAAAAAAATGCAAAGGTGAAAATATTTGTTTGATCCCAAAGGCCTCAGCTAACTTTGACGAAAAAGTGACGTAGCTACAATTTAGTTCAAAGCAAAGAAAATAGTTACCGAATTTTTCTGTTATTGAAAGCTAACAATCATCTTCCATGTATGATACAATACCTCTGATACGAGATAGAATGAAAGAGTTATTGGAAACGTCACTATAGATAGCAAAATGGATATGCGCGCGCATCTGGTGACGAATAGAGACTTACATCAGTCAGTATTCCGAGTGGTGTCCCTATCTGCACACCAGGAGTTGTGTTAGCCACGTTTTGTGACCACGTGTACGCATTAAATAATGCTTCAATCACTGATCAGTAAGTGCAAACATCAAACTCTAAGTCAAGCTGCACAAAGCGCTAACGGAGACCTTTCAAATGATAAACAAGATTATTGGAAATATCAAGCTCTGAAGTTCATTTTCCTACGCTTTCAAATGTTGCAACGGAGCATGTGTACCCTCTCTTATGGTTTATATATTTTTTTCTTATTATTTTCATGTCAATAATCTCGTCAGATAGGTTTGTTGGTGTTACTTTGCAACACCCTGTATATAATCACGTATAACTTTCCTCTTACCAAAACAAGAAACTAACAATATGAACGCAGGTTAATCCTGAAAATCAATTTCAAGATTTATTAGCTTTAACGATAACTGTTTACTGTAAAGTTATCTTAGGACAATTAGTAGAAAGAAAAATATATTAACAAACCAAGTACATGCATTAAAGTGTAGCACATACTAATTAATCATTACACAAATATTTACAGTAAGAGCACAACCTTTATAAAAATCTCTCTTTATGGTTCATCGCCTTTCCAAGTGATTCATCAACAACCTTCCCTGTTTGTCCTCTCAGTGGGAGTTGGAAGATAATTCCATCAGAAGTGGCATCTTCAACTTTCAGATACCCAAGTGTTCTTACAATAATATTAATAAAGAAGAAAGTTCCTTAAACAACAACAACAACAACAATCTCTATTTTTTTCTAAAGTCATATGAATGTTTTTTTTAAAAAAAGCTTTTGGCGCTACTAGAAAAGGGTGAGGAGAAAGAACTTTCTCCGAAGCATCTGCTGTGTCGTCTGTCTGCTCTGGTGAAAGTTGTTAAGGTGTTTGAGACGTTGGTTGTTGACAACGATCTTCAACTTGTAAGAAAACACCTGCATCTCTCTCTTGCTAGCTCTCAGTGTGTGTGTGTGTGTGTGTGTGTGTGTGTGTGTGTGTGTGTGTGTGTGTGTGTGTGTGTGTGTGTGTGTGTGTACTCCATACGCGTGTACGTGTGTGTTTACTTACACATACTCAGACAAAAGCAACAAGCACTTTCTAATCTTCTTTATATATATTTTTTTATATGTTATAATTAAAATGAAGTCATGAGAGTGTTTATTTCTTTGGTTCAAAGCAACGATTAGTGGTAGAGGTCTTATACTTAAGCTATTTTCTCCATTTTTTTTATTTGTGAACAAGAAAGAAAAAAAAGTACTTAATTAAAATGTTGGTGTGTTGCTTCACTGTACTGACACTCTTAAAGTGACATTGTTGGGATTGTAGAAATCTGTTTAGAAAAACCTCGAGGTTATGACAAACCTAGTTCTCTGATAGCTCTTGTGGGTATGGCTGTAAGGAATACAGCTCGAGGAAGTGAAAATTATGACCAGTCCATTTGCAGTTCCTGTAACAAAATTTTTTATCTAGTAATTATATGTACTGAGATCCTTAGATGTCTAAAAGCCATACATAAATTTTTAATTCATGTAATTATAAAGCTAGTTTCTGTACTTTCTTCTTGTATATCAGCACCCAATGGCAATCAATTAGTCTTGAGTTGAGATACATTCGATAATAAGGAAAAAAAAATATTACAAGTTTCGAAACTATTTCGTCGGCTTACAAGTAAAACACATCAAGAAAATATTTACTATTTTGAGTTGTTGTGTTTTTTCTAGACTAAAGATGTTTCTTCTTCCTATTGGTGTAAATAATCCCGCAATTTATTTTTCCAGTATTTTCTTCGACTTACAAAATTACAATTTCTTTCAGTTTCGTTTTTTTCGAAACTATGTTTTCTTGACTTAATGTATTTCACTTGTAAACCGATGGTTAATTTAGGATTCTTGTTTTAATTTTGAATTCAATTTTTAAGGCCTTTAAACAACTTTGGCTTAGGCCGGGTCCATGTTGATGAGATGATTGGTGGAATAAATAAAGTTGAAGGAAACGGGAAAACCTCGAGAAAACCCACGCACACGGTGTTTGTTCACCACAAAGCCTACATGACATGAGCGGGGATCGAACCAACTACCCCAAGCACCAGAGGTGAGCGCTCTATCATTGAGCTACCGCGGCCCCACCTTCCATTCTTGTGAAATAAAACATATACCTTAAACCTACTAGCGGCCCGAATTCGACACTCAAAACAAAGAGTGAAGCGACAACCGCAAAATAAGTTTACAGCGGGGATTCTACCAGATTCCTCCAATGCAAGGGGCACCCGGTAAAGTTTTGGACCAGGTTACGGGTCTATGCTTGGAACCCAGTCTGACTCGGGGACTCCGAGGGCAAAAGGGAGGTTTTAATTATTTCCTTGTGTTTAAACAATGTTTCTTTCAGGGGTGTCCAGGCCCGGGGTGCTACTCCTAAAGCATAAATAATACGACTTCGAAAATTCCCTGTTCATATATAAGTAGTTCTCAGAGAATTTTTGACGTCGTATTATTTATGCTCTGGGGGCATTCAATGCTATTTCGTATGCTACGTAGTGTAGCAGCTACGAAATGTCGGCTACGTATTGTCGCTCTACGTAGTGTCCAGCTATGAAATAACGTGATACGATTCAGAACTACCAAATTATAGAACTGCGACTGTTCCAAGTAATTGCATTGCCTCGCTTTTTGACGTTCTGCTGGCTACACAGTTTCCCGTAGGTCGCTGAAAAGCGCCTTCGGGTTACTAGTCAAGCTGTATCGCAAACGTGCCTAACTAGTGGTAGCCCCACTTGCGTAAGCACAATCGCGGATTGGTTCATACTAGCCTCTTGCTTGAGCTTTAGTAGTAGGGGATTGCTATCGTTGATGTAATACGTATTAGAGCATTTCTGGTTCTCTACACTACGCAGCTATCGTCGCGAATTCTTTGTCCGCTATTGTATGAAAAAGTCATGTTGACAATTAGTTGTCATACTAACGTTAATCAGCATATCACGTGTGTTGAGGAGATAATGTCCACTCCCCAGAAAGTGTATAGAAGATAATTTTGAGTATAAGTAAAGGACGATCATTTTTAGGAACGCGATTCAGTGAACGACCCCATTATTGGAATATATTAAGTGAAACGTTATACCTTAGTCAATTCGGAGTAGTGTTTGTGGCTACAGTGTGTGTTATACAATCATAGGATTACATAAAGGGAGAAACCAGTGTTTCATGCGTTACTGCCCACATTAAATGTCATATTGAAGTGACTAGGTAAAACACTTAGGGGAGAAACCACAATATTATTTTGCATTTAACCTCATCGTAACTCACACACGAATGTAACGTGCATATCGTTGTTTTTATCTGTAGTGTTTGTGAGCAACATTCGAACTGGTAATATAAACTGCGTTCGTATTACACCTTAAACAATTATAAAAAGCCACAACATACTCATATCGGTGAACAACTACGACCTCAAGGTGAAAAAGAGTCAAACACTTGTCAGTGTTCAAGTATTTTTTTCTTCGAACTGTTGACATATCAGTCGAATATTACAGGCAATCTCTTCTTTTATTCCACAGGTTGTTTTTTCATCGACGGCATTGTACGAGCGTTGTAACATCACTACGTTACAGTAATAAATAGTTATATCATTACTTGCGTTGCTATCATCCTTTGCCTTCATCAAGCAATGCCTTTGTAAGGATTCAAAGATATTCAGTCAACTTCGAGGTAAGTCACAGGTATCATCGTCCCATCGATTCATCACTCCTTGTTGGAGAGAGAAAAGCTTTTACTCAAGGACTGGGTACGAACGCCAAGAACTGTCGCAAAGACTAAATACAATTTAAATTAAACAAATGTTGATTTTAATAATTTTATATTTTGCCCATTCTTCATTTCTTAACAACTTTCATCCGCCCATCGCCATCCGTTCCAACTTCCCATCTTCAACTCCTTCGACCCCGGGATTGGACGGGGCCAGGTGAATAACTGGACAGAACTACGGTCAGGCAAGCTTCAGGCCTGACTGGCTTCGGGTCAGACTTCAAGGTAGCAGGGAGGTCAGGCAAGCATCAAGCAGGCAGTCACACACAGACAAATCCAGACAGCCAGCCAGATATATGTATGGATTATGTGAGTGTGAGTACCGACATTCCTCCGGAAGTCCGTCTAATAACCACCCACTCATTCCAAATATGTATATACAGTGTTGTTCGGAGTTTCCGTACCACGGCTTTAATTCGACTCATATTGCAGGTAGAGCTTTGCAACAAAAAAATTACATATCAAAGTTTACAGACTGAATCATGTGGTGATGTTACTTAAAAGCAGTGTCTTCCCGGGAATACCTCTACGGGGGAGGCGGGGCAACTAAAAAATGTTAAATGCCAAAAGGGGTTGATTTTTCTGCCCTTCAAACGAGCGCTCAATTTTGAGCATCTTTTAAACAAAACACTTTTCGATAGTTCAAGTGTAATTAATAGATCAATAATAATATGATGTACGGGTGTTTCGGGACTTTTCAGATGCTGTAATTCGAGGGGAATAGTAAATAAAGCTTCGAAACTAAAGTGAATTACGAACTGAGATACGCGTAATCAACCGGTGAAATTTAAACAGGGACGTCCCGGTAATAGTGCTACAGTGGGATGGGAGAAACTTAAAAATTAAATGGAAATAGGGGTTGATAATGCTTTCTTTGAAACAAATACGAAATTTTGAACATTTTGTTTTTTAAATAATTTGTACCGTTTTTCAGTTTCAAGAGCTAATTTGGTGGGTCAACAGTTCACATGGACTCCAAAAGTTGTTCAAAATTTAATGCTCGTTTCGAAAGGAGCAAAATCGATCCCTCTGTTGCCATTTAAAATTTTGAAGTTGCCTCCTCCCACTTCCCTGTAGAGGCATTCCCGGGACACCACTGTTTTCAGCAACACCACAATGTGATTCTGTATGAACACCCTGGTATGTAGATTTTTGTTTCAAAGCTCTATGTGCAATAGGCGACGAATTAAAACCGTGGTACGGAGACTCAGAACCACTCTGTATGTGAGCGTGTGTTTGCTTGTTAGAATGTGTGACAGAGAGAGATATAATAAGCCTAAAGAAAGAGAAAAAACAAAAGGAAAAGATAGAATATATGAAAATGGAAGAAAAGAAGTAGAAAACGTATTAGAAATAAGAATATTAAGTGTAAGAAAGGAATTAGATATAGAATCTAATAGTGGAACAGAGACTCTACTGAAGATTATTGAAAGAAGAATGGAAACTTTTGATATCTTGTCCTGAAAGAGAATTAAAGGTCGCTCAACACAATTGAAGCATGATGAAGAAAATGTTGCAAAGGAAATAAATTGAAGTAGAGCAGTGTTGGAAATCCACATGAAGAAAGCAATAGGAAATGGTTAGAACATTAGTTACGTAGAAACGGTTGAAGGAAAATCAAGAAGAGGAAGCTTACATGTACAGTCAGCGCCAAAAATATGTACCAAGTCCTAAAATTCCTTTTCCGAATAACTATGGATTGGATAGACCAATTTGAGTGCAATGTTCTGTAACGTTAAGAGAATGTGATCTTTTGTCAGTTACAGAAAACTGTATTCAAATAGGTCCGTTCAAGTGGGACTTGTGAATTGCCAAGTGGAATAACGTATATGGAAGATTTAATGTAAAATGCATGTACCGTCACAACTCGTGAAGTTGATGTTCAACTTTAAAAAGTAATTTTAAGACGAGAGCGCAAGCCATAAACCCATGGTTCGAGCCAAGAAATGAATTAAATATAAATGAAAGAAGAGAGCCAAGAAATGAAGCTGGTTAATTTCAGAAACTAAAAGAAGTAGTTTTATGGAGAATCTTCAATCAATATCTAAGAAGTAAACATTGTGTAGTTATTTCTGTAAAGGATAAATAGCGTTTGTGAGAACAAAGCTTATAAGATCTGACGAAATAAAACATATGAGTTTGTTGAAAGAAAATGTCTAGAGAATTCGTTTTATAGTAATTGCTTTCATAACTAGTAATTGATCTGTGTATTCTAATAACATCATTGAAGTAGATAGATCAAAAGAGTAACATCTTAACCTATTCTACTAGATTATATGTTACGTAAAGATAACAACCAAAATTTCATGCTCTACCGGAATTACGACACGTAACATATATAAGTGGCGCCCAACGTGGGGCCTATTTACTAAGAAACGGAGATAATTATGTTATATTTCAGATAATTGAATGATTTACTGCTATAACGATGAATCATAGCAAGGATATTGAGGGGAATATGGATCAAAGTTCAGGTGATGTCATTATAGCTGAGGATGGTAATAATAGGTCGACACTTCGTTGTAAAAAGGTTAACCACACGGTAATGCTTAAGGATAAGCCTAATTAAAGAAAGGGAGATGAAACCATACTTCTCAACGGGCATGAGGTAAAAAACATAGATGGAATGTCTGTTCTGGACTTGTGTACACAGATGAAAAGGGAACTGCATACCTAGACCCAGGGTCAAAATAGTTTACAAAGAGTAATGGATGAACAAAAAACGGAGTTTATGGCTTTGGTAGATGCTAATAAAGAGGAATTTTTTGAGGCACCGTGTATTCTTTTTGTCGAACAGGAAAGGAATATACAGCGTAAGTTATCTGACATTTCCAAGCTAATCAATGAGATAGAGGACCTGTGCGAAGCCAATAACAATAAAATAGAGGAACAGTCAACATTACTGATAGAGTGTTGCCTACGCATTGCTACGCTGGAGCAGAAGTATTAAAGTCAGCAGGAAGAAAATCATTCAATACAAGAGGGATTGAATAAAATGAATCTAGAATTGGAATCCATGAAAATTTTGAAGACTATTCCTGAACGAATATATGGAGAGAAGAGAGTAGATACACGAGAACAATTAGAAGTAAGTCATATTAATGATGGAGAACGAAGGAATGTAGGTGGCCCACAATGCGATACTGAAGGTGAGCAGAGTCCTGAGTTCTCGGATAGTAGTAAAGGTTCCAAATAAGGAAGTTATTATTCTATCAAACGTGGGTTTGTGGAAAACTTGGTCAAAAGGTTATCCAGGAGAGTAGGACGGAATCCTTCACCTCAGGAATACGGTGATATACCGAAGTGGAAAGGGATCCTAATATGTATCTGGAAATGTTACTTATCATGCTCGGGACTAGATCAAGAAAGGTAGTTAAGTGCTATTAAAAGAGCCATGACTGGCCCAGCAAAATGTTCGTGTGGTTATTTCTGTAAAAGATAAATAGTGTTTGTGGGAGCAAATAAGATCTGACGAAATAAAACATATGAGTTTGTTGAAAGAAAATGTCTAGAAGATTCGTTTTATAGGAATTACTTTCATAACTAGCAATTGATTTGTGTATTCTAATAACATCATTGAAGTAGATAGATCAAAAGAGACCTATTCTATTAGATTATATGTTACGTAAAGATAACAACCAAATCTCATGCTCTACCGGAATTACGACACGTAACAGTCTATCTATTCCAAAGTTATTGGGAGAAGAAATTTTAGGACGGTAAATAAAATCTTTGGTGCTGAATGTACCTAGGACAGATGTATCTGTCTGTTTGTGTGTCTGTGTGGCATGTACACGACGATAAGGCCAACCATCATCCACTTCGCCTGACTCCATTCAACAGGTACTGAATTATGTAATTTGATGTATGTATGTGAATGTGTGTGTACGTATGGCCGGAACATGTGTAGATGCATGTGTGTGCGTCTGTGTATTTGTATTGTGTGTGTATATGTATGTCTGATTGTGCGTCTATGTGTATCTTTTTGGTATGTGCGTACGTATTAAGTGTTTGTGTAATCCGGCCGGCCCGGTCATCTGTCTGTAGTTATTCCGCTCGCTCTTTGCCCGCCCTTCCGTACACCCGCCACCCTTCCGCCCATCCGTCCACACAGCCCGTCCGTCGGCCTACCCTTCCGCAGCCCGTCCAGTCATCCACCCGTCCTGCATTCCATCCAATCCCCTCTGGCTTCTCATCATCCATCCAGACATTCCCACGTCCAGCACGGAAACCAAACCTGCAGGACACAACGTGGAACTGCGGAAAGAAAGAAAAGAAAAGAAAAATAGTATTAGATTAGAATGTTCAATCGAAATAGAAAATGTAAAGACTTAAACGGTTAGAGAAAAGCTTCTTATCAGTCTATTTTTTGCGCTCTTTTCGTCTACATTCAATTAATCGAATCATGGATGAAGATGTTTCACGGCCAATTAGCTGCTTCCTATATTAACAACAGATGTTGACAGTCAGAAAATATTTACAATGAGGTCGGCTTTTCATGTTCACGCTAGCTGCCTGCTGTGCTTGCGATTTCTATGAGCAGCCAATCTTAAAAGTTTTTAAATTGTCTACTCAGTCAAATTGCAAGCGAATCACGCGACTAGTACGTGGATGAAAAGTCAGCCTCACTGTTAATTAATCAACCAGTTCAAACTGTACATACACAGCGCATGACTAGCTTTCCTTGCAGGCGCGCGCCGTGTGCTGTGCTTGCGATAGCCAATTGAAACTCGTGTTTCACGTAGAACACGTATTTAGTATTGGCTACTCACCCAAATCGCAAGCAAAGCTAGCAACGGCACGCTTGTATGAAAAGCTAACCTATAGCAGAATTTCCTAAACTCCAAGTCACAACATCCAGCTGCGTCGCTGTTGTATTCGCGAGCCACGAGGAAGGTTAATATTAATATATATATATATATATTTAAAACAAAACGGACATGTTTAAAAAGGAAAATCTTCCGGTGCATAAAATACTGTGTACAATGGTCATTAAAAATTCAAAATTTTGATTGACTATTGGAAAAATCGTTGTGATGACTTATTGCTTGCTTATGGGTTACCTTTATGGAAATAATGCTTCCATTTGCAACTACCTACTTCAATCAGTAAATTGAATATTCAGTGATGAATCCAGGGATACTTTTAGGGAGGGGCAGTACCCCCCCCCCCCCCCCCCAACTCCTCCTCCTGCCACCTTGAAAAGTTTCATTTAAAAAATGTATATAAACTTGTGGAATACTTCTTTTTAATGATTTTCGTATTGTCAGTGTTCCTTTAGGTAGGAAACACGATTTGAAAAGCTGTTTAACTTTTCTTCTCTTGAGCAAGTGGTCAACAGATCTTTTCCTTTTCTTACCCTCCCCCCTCCCCCCAAAAAAGTTTCAATTGGTTGGAATTGTTGCCGAACCTAGAAATTATGTTAAGAGATTTACGGTTTTTCTTCCCGTCTGGGCTTCGATATATATGAAACAGAAATAGCGACGAAAAGGAAACTGTGGATTAACAAAACAGCAAACCATTGGTTGCCAAATCTTTCCAACATTTAATGAGGTACGGTACGTCTTGGTCCTTCGGATATATATTTCGGAATAATTAGTAATATCCTCTTCTTTTCAATAATTAAGAGAACATCCCATGGATATGAAGT
>JAGDQP010000702.1:99805-147308 GCA_022664845.1 Lepisma saccharinum
ATGCCGTACACATAGATGGCAGGTGGCTTGAGTGAACGAGGCGGAGCTGGAGGTGTGGGTGGATGTGACGGAGCTCCTTGATCAGATTTGTCTATACAGTCTTCATGAAGATTGTCATTACCATCAGCATGACTATCTTGGAGAGCATCAAACTTATTGGATGTAGGAAGAGGCTTGACAGAGACCTCAAAATGACTGGAACGGCTGTAGTTTCTAGGTGAAATGAATTGCTCAACTTCCATGTGACTGGCGTTTCCAGAGACAGAAGACTCCGTCTTCTGGAGAACACAGAGATTGGAGAACAGGATATTCCTTAGCAGAATTTATATCAGACAAGACTGAAATAGTAATGGTAGAAGATGGCCCTAAAAAGGTCTTTCGCTTGTGAGGTACTGGAGATCGGGATAATTCACTTTTCATGGCATGGAATTCATCAGGCTGACGTGAGAGGAAACGCGTACCAAATGGACCACATTCCTTTTCATTGGCATTCAATTTGTCTCAGAGAATAGTCTTTGATTTCGGCTGTACAAATTAAGTTCGATGCGTTGGCATGCAATTGATATTCTCGTTTCCTACGGTAATCGACTTTGATTCCGGTTGTGCAATTTTACTGCGATGCGTTGCCATCTATTTGGTCTTCTGTTTGACTCAAACAATAGGCTTTTTTTGTACTTCCTGTACATATCTCCTGTCATGCATTGATATATAATGGATATTTCTTCTATTCCATCGAGACGATAGACTTGCTTGAAGCACATCTGGGAGTTGTCTATAAGTATTTAGATCTAGGAGATTAAAAGATAATTCATATGAATTTCGGTTATTGAACAATTGATTATTATGTGGTGAGTGACTACAAAAACTACTCTGTTCCAAAAAGAGTAAGAACGTTTTTTTTTTCCATTGGGTAACTAATTACTGAATAAACAGATAAAAAGCAGCGTTAGAAATATAGAAAGGGAGACGAAAAGAAGGGGGTCTTCCTACCAGATTGTAATCAAAATAATTATTATTGTAATTCTTGTAGCATAGATATAGTGCGAGCAACAATTAGATAGTTTACATCAGGGTTGGAATGTTTAAAACAAAATGTTTTAAACTGTTTTAAACAGAAGCGATTGTTTTAAACATTTTGTTTAAAACATTTTGAACATTTGTTTTAAACTATGTTTTCTTTAAGTTGTGTTTAAAACATGTTAATTTTATTTTTCTTCTTTGAAAGAATTGCATTATTTTTTAAGAATACGAAAGAGTATGTTTTTACAAATAAAACGTATATAATTTGTCCCGTGTGAAAGCTAATTTCCAAAATAATCAGTATTATGGCGCCGTAAGCCTACCTAGGTGGAGACATAAAATGCGTTGTTTTGATTTGTTCTTTGTCGGTTGAATGCTAGAAACAGGTTCGCTATCAATAACATATTTAAATTCTTCCTTTTTCGTTTATTGTGAGAAACTGCCCGGAAAAGAAAAATTTCATGGGCATGTATTTGCTTCTATGTCTACATTGCTCTATTTTTTTTTCTTGTGTTTGTGAGGAAAGGGACAGTAGTGAGTAACTGCATATTTGATAGTCATTTCTTATTCGATGCTTGGAGTTTATGTCAGGTGGTAGAATTCATTACGTACTCTGCTTCTTTGTTGTTTGTTTATAGATTCTTTACCAGTGGGTGGTACAGAAAGAAAAAAGGATTTTATCTGGACACACTTTATAAATGTTAATCCTTCCGAAAATAATAAAACCGTAAAAGCCAAATGTAGACTGTGTAAGAAGGGACAGATCTTGTTGCCCGAATGAAAGATCATTTCAAGAAGTGTAATTCAAATCCCGGTCAGGACACTGGAGAATTTTCCTTCAGTGCTCCCATGCCTGGCGCTCTGAGATATACTCAGTCTCTATCAAACTGAGTCTGTGGTATTCCAGGCACTTTGGGAGGTAAAAGGCAGTCAGTCAATCGTGAGACTGACTACCACATGTCACTTCGTGCCGTTGGTCGAGAATATCTGGATCCCTACCTCCATATCCGCCATGCGCTGTTCACGGCCCGTGCATATTGCATAGGGTATACCTAGTGTTGTAAAAAACGTTCATTTCTGATTTTTTCAAGTTATATTTTATGTTTTTTTTTTTAAAAAAAGTCGTTTCTTTTCATAGCGCAAGTGTTTAATGCTTTACGATGCAGATAATCATTGTAATCAGCAGGATTTGAGGTAAGGTTTCACACATTCATCCCAATTTACTATTGCTTTGTTTTCCTGCAGCTTTACGAGACAAATGATAGGATTACTTATGCATTCACTGCTACGTTGCTATACTTCCTATATCTTCACCCTGACAAACATAAGGAATTAACTAAGGACATATGAACTGAAGTTATTTCGTATAGTTTGTAATAAAATACTAATAAATCTCCAGGGAACTGAAAAAATATTTTGAATTATAGAAATAATTTAAGTTCTCAGAGATAATATAACTTCGAGGACATCTTTACTGTAAACTAAAGAACTATGAATTCTTATCGAAATATGCTCTCATCCCGTATATACAATACGTTAATTTGTAATCACGGTATTATTCAAGGAAGATATCTACTTTTGATCATAATTACCGTCTACAAAAATCAATTATCTTTAGCTCAAAATCCCGGAAAATTACCTGCTTCTATTCAAGAGGAGAGATATAAGTGTTTGAGTTTTCTACTGCATTGTATTTCACTATAAAAAATTCGGTTGTATTGCTCCCTGATGCTCTGGGCTCCAAGCCTCGCCCCATCTTGTGAAAATATGGGGCAGCATAACAAAAACAGTGTAACAGATAGAGACTGTGTAAGAAAAAATATTTTATGTTACATGCCTATTTAAAAAATAGTAGTATAAATGCATAATGAATACTCTTGTAAACAAGCAACTACATATAGGTTTCTTCTAATGATTCTGTTGCAATAGACCTCTGAGAAGTATTATTTCAAAGCATATCATAACGTAGCCACGTCCCGCGGCTCCCCCGTGCATGTTTTTTAAAGTATAGCAATAGCTATCGGCACGTAGGCCTAACAGTATGGTGGCCATTTGAAAAATTGAATTCTAAAATAGGCTAACAACTGGATGCTTGGGTACAGGAAACAACCACAGTATGTTTCGATTGTGTTGAACATGTATACTCAAAGCTTAGTGCGGATACGTCGAACTGAATGAAAGTAGTAAATATTTAATATTCAAAATTGATTGGCAACACTAACAACTGCGACGCCGGAAGTACCTACATGAACTGTCCCAGTACCTAATGAACATGTATGTTAAATTTTTGTGTAAAGGAATGCACATGTGTAGATTTGTATTAATAAAGGCATTTATATAAGTTAAATTTTAAAATAGGCTGGCAACACTTACAACTTGGGCGCTTGAGGTCGGGGACACCCAAAACTTTTTTTCTATTGTGTTGAATGATGTTTAAGCTAAGTTTGGCGCAGATACGGTATGAAAGATGTTTTAATGATTTTTTTTTAAAAGTTGGCAACATGAAAACTGAGCAACCCTGAAGCAGAACATATACCAAAAAAATATTTGTAATCTAAGGGTTTAATTTATGTTGAATTTCTTCTTAATTACCTGTATAAAAGTAATTCTTGCTTAAAGAGACGTTAGCAGTATTACAATTGCCTTGAAAAACGAAATTTAGGGAAAAAATAGAAGGCTCGTATTTTCTTAAACGGGCTTCAGAGAAAAACGGAACATTTTTTCTACGTACAATGCTAGGTATACTTTTACATTTTTACCTTTTATGTAATAAATAGCAAAATTCATAAAATTAGGTAAAATAGAACACAATTTCTAGTAAGCGCTCATGAAAGCGCGACTTAAAAGTTATATAGGCTACTGTCGATGGAACACCTATCATAACCCCTATCAATTTTCTATTTGTAAGAATATGTTTAAAACGTTTGAAACAAGTTTTACCCCAGTCTATAAAAAACGTGTTTTAAAAAAAAAAACACAAAAATATTGTTTTTTTTTTAAAAAAAATCTTTTTTTTTTCAACCTTGGTTTACATACTAATGGATGAAATTTTACAACGGCTTGAATATATCTAAAGACAAATTTTGATGTGGGGATTTAATTTGAAGAATCCTGTCAAATTTCTATACTTTTAAAAATAATTCACAGGAAATATTAATTTCTAACTAAACTAAGCTAACTAACATAATTAGTTAGTTTTAACTAATTATGAGTTAAGCTAACCCAATCCAAACTAACCGTCACTGTTTAGAACGATCTGAGGGAGTATCTAAAATGTAACCGAAACGATGATTTTTTAATAAACCAACAAATTTTGAATCTTTACAAGACTAGGATTCGTTGAAATCAGAGCAGAAAATAAACTATAGACGACTTCCATCAAAGAACTTATACAAGCACACATTTAGAACAAGAAATTTCAATTGTACTGCTCACTCTTATTTTTAAAAAATGGACGTTGAGAAATATAAGTTAGAGACATTCAGTATCTGACAGCTTCGAACTAATACGTGAGAAACACACTGTTGTCAGATTCCCGTCGCAATATTTCCCTCAAAATACTGAAAAAATTCCCGATCTTTGTAACTTTAAAAATTACTGGAAATTTAAACAAAATGTGACTAAAAGATTTAACAAAATTTCCAGATTTTTATATTTTTTCCTTTATTTTCTTGCGGCCTATTTTTCCCGTTTTCCGGAAAAAATCCCTCCATCTGACAACACTGGAAAAGCACGTCATATGGAACATTTGTATTTTTTTTTATTATCAATATTGGTACATTATTGCCATTGTGTGAAACTTGTTAGGTGTAGAAAGTACACACATGCCCCATGATTCATTTTCATTGGATCTGAGTGTACACTGATTTAATATATTTAAAAGCAATTATGAACTATTTTCTGGGAAACAATTAACATTTTGTGAAAGAAATCTATCAAATGTCACATAAAAAGATCATAGATTAAATATTTGAAAACGAAATAAAAATAACAATGATATTAATAAAACCCTGTGCTGTGCGTACGCGCCGTGAAGGGTGCACGGTGGAGGTGGAGGTTGCTCACATATTCTCGTCCTACGGCAGGGCCACGGTGGCTTAGTTGGTTGAGTGCTCACCTCTGGTACAAGGGGTCGTCAAATCGATCCCTGCTCATGCCATGTGGATTTTGTGATGGACAAACACCATGTGCGTGGGTTTTCTCGGGGTGCTCCCGTTTCCTCCCACTTTCTTCATTCCACCAACTCATCCCATCATCATCCATACGACCTGGGCCATAGGTGCCTAAAGGCCTTAAAATAAATTCAAAATTCGTCCTACGGCACGAACTGAAGTAGGGTGGTAATAATAATGATGAAATTTATTAACGTGTTATGAACAGCCAGCCTATGCTATGGTCTATACGTGACTACAATAATAATAATAAGTGACTATTATACTTATTGAAGTCTACGTGACTATAATAATAATAATAATGTCTAGAAATCTTTGAAAATATACTAAATCTTAAAATGGATGTCACTTTTAAAGCAGAATAAATTAATATTATATTTTCTTGTGCAAAGCTAGGGAAGATCTTTTAAATGAACTAACTGAATAGTTAATTAAATTTACTAGCTTTAAGAATAAAATAAAATATTTACCAGAGAAAATAAAAGTACTGCAACTTCCCAATGGTGGAAATATCTTATCTATGGAAACTCATTTGCTTCGCTAGAACAACTAGCTTTCAACAATAACATCAAAGAAAACAAACAATAATGCGGAGAAAGACTTTTGTTACAGTTCATTGTTGTTTGTCTTTGTGAAAATTTATGTAGCATTTGATTATATCTGGTGAACAATTTGGAACATATGCTACTTTACAAAATAAAAGACGGAGTAATCGAATCTATGTGGGTTGAAATTATAATGCCTAAACTGTATGCAGTAAAACTTTACCTTGCATGCACCAGTTTAGTAACTATTTTAGAATTCTGCCCGTCTTTATTACGTGAGCGCAATGCTTGCTGAAATCCACAAACAATCCATGCCCCAGGCGGGATTTGAACCCGCAATCTTGGAGCTTCAGATCACACGACTACTTTAGTTGGCACGTTGTTAAGTGTCACATATGATAAGGAAGCGAAATTAATAGATTCTTACTTCAGAAAAGAAATGTCAGTCAGTTTGGACTCTCTATAACTCGAAGTTTTCGTATTTACGCCTCTCGATAACTTGAAACTCGTTAAATCGAAATACTGAAAAATCGAATTTTGTCTTTTCCTCTTCAGATTTCAGTTATCGAAGTTCTACAAATATCATTCTTGAGAAAATTTAGTTCTTAAGGGTGAAAACAACAGTACACAATGGATGTGTAGACGAGTAATGATTTAACTTCAAAGGAGAAATATTTTACACTCTTCTCTAAGAATAGATCTTGTTAATTCACGAACGAGCTATATAAATTTTATCATTCGTGTATACGCACATGTCATATACTCTTTAAATGTACCGACTTGTCCTTAACTGTTTCATTACTTTTGTTAATAATTTGTTTAACAGTTAACGAAAAAATTATAGACTAAAATAACCAATGATATCCAATCTTGTGAAATATTTTATAACTATATTTCTGTATTTGCTAAAAGTAAAAGATTAGAATAACTGTATTTAACAGTCATGCCATACAGGGGCCGTTCTTCAACATTCTGGTCCAATCTGAATAATAAATTACGCCAAAATGTTAAAACAACGTTGCTCAAACACAGTTAATCAACATCAAAATATATAAATAAGATGATAGGATAGCTCGGGAAAATATTCCTTGAATTGTGAAAAGAAAAAGATGGCAATCATTCCGACTATTCGTAACTTTCCTGGCAAAAACTGCACATTATTTTTTCAAAACCAAACCACTGCCATCTATAGCTGCCTGTCCAATCAACGAGAAATCGCGTGTAGCCTGTCACCACGAATTGGCCGCTAGATGCCAGGCGCATCCGAGGCTTTTTCTGCTATTCTAAACCATTAACTGATGTCGTTGCAAAGGACACAGAATGATTTTTCTAAAGTAAAAGACAAATATAGTGGCTTCTATACAAAAATTAAATGTGAACAGAAGTCACTCTTCGTTATTTTCATTTTTTTTTTTTCAATTATGTGACCCAAGAGAAATATTGACAAAAAATCAAAGGTCCTGAGTATCTAAAAATGCCAATGCTAGAAAGAAAGAAGAAAAAACTAACGACAGACAATAAACAAAATCTGTCTACATAGGACGGAATTTGTCCTCTCCTTGGGCACTTCTATTCAACCAAGTCTTGTCATAGTTGAACAAAACTATAAAAAACTTTTTAAAAGGCCTAATAACACTCATCTCACACTGACAATTGAAACAACGTTTTTAACATTAAAGAGTCTATTAACAGACGCTAATGTGGATCACGCTACTGCTGATTAAATGCACTAAAACATCAGAAGTACGTAACAAACAAACATGGCATCGAGCCTAATGATAAACAAAACAAAGTATTAAAATAAGGAAATAAAACTGATTTTCAAACAAGCAGGTGCGCACCTGCCAATATATATCAGATAATTAAACCGAATACAACTTTTGGGAGAAACAAGCAGTAGCAAAACTGTCCAAGAAACCGACAATCACCACACCCGGATCCTCTCTGAAATTAGATAGGCCTTTTCAGAAATGATTATTACCAACTCTGTACATATGAGGGGTGTACACTTATTATCAACACTTCGTAAACACACTTTCTTCTCACCTTCTCTGGATATAACACGTAACCACTTTTTACGTTGTTCATTGTCTGCCGGAATTTCGTGAAATGATACTCCACTGTATTCCGACTTGCTTCGAAATATTCAGCTTTTCCTATACCAATAATCAAGACACTGACTAAAACGGACGTATTGTACTGCCTCTAGCGTCGGAAGTAGGAAGCAAACGTTTACGCGGCAAATTAGTGCCTTTTAAAGCGAATGGGCAGGCAGCTATAGATGCAAAACTCCACTTACACCCTCTTGATTTTGATCTTACCCCCCTACCCCCCCAAAAAAAACGAAAATCCTAGTAGAATCCCTGATAGAGAGAGTGCAGAAAACGATATAAGGTGTGCCACTTATTAGTTGGAAGACGTGGCTCTATACTCGATTGTGTATGCTTCGTATTCAATACCACATAGCTTATTGAGAGAACTGTCAAATATGACAGCATATAATAAAAATGTACTTGTAATAAAAAGGAAGGTGACGTGAGTTGCTTGATACAAATAGCACTTTCGACACCAACACCTGGTTATGTCGTGTCGTGCATTGTAAACAAAAGGCCACATACACTAATATCGCGTGGTACTTTATAGATAAAAGACCACATATACTGAATATAACCAAGTAAAGTGCTGGTTCGTCGCTCGTTCGAAAGACCTGATTCGTCGCTTACGATTCACGTACTAACGACACAGAGATATGACATTAATTTTAACTTCCCCCCAAAATTGATTTGCTGAACAAAAAACACACATATATAATGGACATATTTACTAGTGATCTGTGGTTACTATATTACCTTTTAACAATACAACGTATAAGCACCTCACTACCTACCATATTCATCCATTTGAGCTTACTCAATAATAGTAGCGTGCCCTTGTACAGAATTGGGAGATACGCTTAGTGTGGCTCTTCACTTTGAGCAATGGATGGCAGTACCTAACTACACAAATGCATATTTAAGAGCACTAAGGACTGTGCGACGTGTTAATAGAGGAATACTTCTTTTCCTCGTTTGTATCACAACGAAAGAAAAATACGTGTATAACTTTAAACAAGATATAAGCTTTTACGATAACACACAGTTATACATACATACATAATACATTTCTGTAAGATGCCATTTACTATATTAATGCCTGTTATTTATATAATTAATTGTGCACATAAGTTATGAACACGCTCGTTCGCTTGGACAGTCACACGGAGCGGTTACGTTAACGACAAGAAGACACTGTTCATGGAGGCACCTATCCAGCTGCTGGCTAACGCTGTCGACGATAAAAATTAACTTCATAAAATAATGTCGACGAATATCATGAAACAATTATACTGCACTGCTTGTAGAAACATTTGTACTTATTTGTAGCGTGATCAGGGACTTAATTTCCATCAGTAACGCCGATTTTCCACGTCTTTGTCGACCACTTACCTTTCTTACATACGCACATCTTCATGCCCAATGGCCGTGTTCTATAATCCGTTTGGTGAGTGCGCCAAAACCACCCTTGCCGCCAAAGGTTTACCTTTCAAATTTCCACCAATAGTATTTGAATGTTTGACTCGCGACCGAAGACTAGTCCCGCTTCACCAATAAAACTAATTTAAAGTATGATAACCGATTCAGTTTTCTAATCAATATCATCCTTCAAACTTAGCAAAGCTTTATATCACAGGACGAAAGTGGCCTAAGTGGCCAGAAGTCCGGTCATTGGGGCCCTGCGGGCCCGGTGACATTATTACATTATTACCTACCTTACCCGGAGGAAATAGAATCTGCGAGTCACAATATAACTAATATAATTCAAAACGCCTTGAAAGAACTAGTACCAAAGCAAAAAATTATCCTAAATCTTGAAAGACTACCCGCAGAGATAATAGCCTCAATCAGATTGAAGAAAAGACTCAACAGACAATTTCACAGGACTCCCAATGCTTTCATCAAAAACCAAATCAATAACTTACAAAAAGAAATAAAATACTCCATAGCTAAATTTCGGGAAGACAAAAAAAGAAGAATTCATAAATTCACTGGCAGAAAACTATAAAAGCAATCCTAAAAAGTTTTGGAAAACTCTATCAATTAAAAGAGGAAAAGGTTCAAAGCAGACACTGCCCAGCTCTCTCGATGGAATTCCCGTGTCTAATAACAAAGAGATTTCGTCAATATTCTTTATTCTACATTTAAAGATAAAATGGAAATTGACTCTCCACTTCAAAATAAAAAGCTAGAAACAGAAGTTACGGAAACTGCCTCTAACATTAAGAACACTATAACCACCACCAAGATATCACAGAACAGGACACTCATATTGGCGACGTTAACATTCTTTTGGATGATGTCACTAAAGATGAAATTTTGAAAATTCTAAAAAGAAAGAAAAACAAAGCCCCGGGCCCTGACGGGATCCCTTACATCGCCCTACAACGTGGCCCTCAGGAATTACACTCTCAATTAACATTACTGTTCAATGATTCTCTTAAAACAGGTTACATCCCGGAATCATGGAAAACTGCATACACAATCTACATCCCCAAGCAAAATAAAAGCAGATTTGCTACATCAAGTTACCGTCCTATAACCCTGACTAATACAATTGCTAAAATATGTGAGACGATTCTCTCAAAAAGACTGAATGAATACTTGGAGGACGCTAACCTTATCTCTGACTATCAGGCGGGCTTCAGATCAAAGGTATCTACTCTAGATCAACTCATGCGCATCCTAACAGATTCTCAAATTGCCTTGAATAAAGGCTGGAAATCTGCGGCAATATTTATGGACCTCACATCGGCATTTGACACGGTTTGGCATAATGGTCTAATATATAAATTATACTCTCTAAACTTACCTACAACAACAATAAGATGGATAACGCAATTTCTTAAAGCCAGAACCACTATAATAAAAGCAGGAGAGGAGCGATCCAACAAAATAAAAATCGGCAGATGGGTCCCACAGGGTGCCGACCTGAGCCCTATATTATACTCTCTTTATGTCAATGAAACTCCCATTTCACCAGGGAGCTCGACTAAATTGGGATTATTTGCTGACGACACAGCGTACTGGACTGCTGCCAGATCAACGAACTCAGCTATTAGAAATCTGCAAAAGCCCGCCAAAGAGTTCATTAAGTGGTGCAGGGATTGAAAGCTGGAGCTAAATGCAAATAAGTCCCAATTTATCATTTTCTATCCAACAGCTAAAGGCACAAGAAAGGAAAAGAGCAAAAGGATCATTATAAATAATACTAAAATCAAACCATCAAATTCGGCCAAATATCTGGGGGTCACTTTGGACAGGAGACTAAATTTCAAAGAACATATCATGGACAGAAAAAAGAAAGCTCTTCAGGCATTTTCGGCACTTAAATTTATACTATTATCCAACCTAACATTCAAATTAAAGACACGAATTTATCTAACCATTCTAAGGCCCATTCTCACATACGGATTCGAACTGTTCAACTCCAACATAAATTTAGAACATCTTGAGAGATTCCAGAGATACTGGCTAAGGGTTGCACAAAGAATGTGGAAGGCGGAAAAGGACGATCTTTATAGACATGCCAACATCATCCCTATAACGGAACATCTGGAAAGAGGCAAAATAAGATATGGAACTTCCATTAATGAGAAAAAATTTACAAATCTTAACCTATCTAAGAATCTAAACATACACATAATAAGACATCAAATCACACTTCAAGAACTTCAGCATACTCAATAATACAACTTCAAGGAACGAAGGAACACAACTTAACTGTTCTGTATCAAAGAAATCAAAAACATCTACAACATGGATGCGGTCGAGCGCTGTCACGGAGGAAATTTGCTAATTAAAACTTCGAATGACCATCAGGATGGGGACATTCAAACATTATGTTTAACTATCTCCCAATACCCTTATAACCTTATAATATACTAAACTCACAGAGCTATTGACACAGACTATAACTGGCAGTCCCATAACTATTCTCAAATATTCAACTCTTACAAATTAAATAACTAACCAATTCCTATTCGTTTATTATTAGCAATCACTTTACATATTTCACTAAATTAGCTTTCACTGTGCATTTTCGGGATGGGTCGCTTATCAACGTGATGAGATCTCAAATATCGAGTGGTGGAGATATCTGGCTGTTTGTTTGGCGCGGGCTTCGTGTCCAGTGCATGTTCCGGTTCCCCCCATTTATACCAGTCACTGAAAGACTTTCACAAATATATTATATTATTCCAAGGATGAAAGTGGCCCTCTATGGCCAGAAATCCTGCTCGGTGGCCCTGCGAGCCCAAAGCATTTTACTTAGTCGGCGGCTGCTGCTGTTATGTTTCCCGCGCACCAATGTGTCAGCGGGAAAATCCCGAAAATGAAGACATGGATTTCTCACTAATTTTTGTCTCAAAAAGTATTTACCGTAGCACACAAACACACTCATTAACTCTGCTTTCTTCCAAAAACTCCAAATAAAATGTTAATTTGCACAGTATAAGAGCGAAAATCTGCCTGTTGCACTTAAAACTTGGCGGGAAGTTCCCGTTCGGTGCGGTACCTACTCTGTTATCTGTTCGTGACGGAGGTACTTGCCGCCATCTCCTAGTAGTTGGCGACGCCAATCGATCAAACTTAAAGTCACTAGCGAAGAGTATGATCTGCTGTGATTAACTGGGATGGATCAGTAGAGTATAAACTGAAGTAAATTTATTTGCTGGCAAAGTGGAGCGCGCTGTAGCAAAACCCTGACGGAAAATTCTGCTACAAGCATTTTCACTTTCCTATTGGCTGCAACATGCCAGTACAAACTAACCATAAGTTTGAATTTATCAGGATGTCTGACAAAAAAAGTTTTAATGTCAGAGACATCTAGCGCTGTACAAAAAAAACTTCTTTGAAATCATAAAGAAATGTGCAGATATTTATGAATCGCCTTCCAGTATAAACCAACTCGGTATAAAGTTTCAGTTTGTTTTCAAATAGCACCACGTCAATTTATTGGATATATTTGGTAACTTCAAGTAATCATAAACTTCATATGGGAAGCAAAGGCAGACTGTTAGATATACAAGGATAAATATGGAAAATCCGCATATAAAAACACTCGTCTTTGTCTTTGATCATGTATATTTGCATTGAAGGAAGAACCTACTAATTCCTGAGCTGAAAATGCCCCGTCTCTTCAGGACCCACCCCTATGAACTGGATTCTCTATACAGGTTTGTACTCGTCTCGCTCAGACCTTTCCAACGGCACCTCAACCACTTCCCTAGCCCTAGTAGCTCTTGAGTTAAAAGTTGTCGACAGACGAACAGAAATATTTGATTTAATTTTTAAGGCCTTTAGCCAACTATGGTTCAGGCCGTATGGATGATGATGGGATGATTTGCTGGAATGAAGAAAGTGGGAGAAAACGGAAGTACCCCGAAAAAAACATCTACACACAGTGTTTGTCCACCACAAAGCCCACATGGCATGAGCAGGAATCAATCCGACGACCCCTAGCACCAGAGGTGAGCATTCTACCAACTGAGCCACCGTGGCCCACGGACAGAACGTTTGTAAGGCTTCTGAAGTCTAAAGAGAAATATCAAATTGCCAAATGACAATTTAAATTTATAATTAAACAAACTTGGGTAAAGGAAAGCCTACACTAATCAACTTACAATTTAAAATAGCAATACTTGTAGTCCTAAATAGTGTTCTTTGAACTTTGTGTATATTGGGAAACGATCACAAGAATGTACTGGGAGAAAATTTTCTGGGGAATTTAAGAAAAAAACTATCATTTTCTTTTTAAGTACTTAGATACAAGTATCATTTTCTCTCACTGAATTGAAATTTATGTATGGCATTTAGGCATGTATGGCTCAGGCACTTTTCCTTATTGTTTGTAAATTGACCACATATAAACTATAAAAGAGCACTCTTATAACCACTTGGTTTTTAAAAACAGAAAAAATATGCCATCTACCGGTAAGATTTTAAAATGAGAAAAGGTGAAGAAAAAAAATATCAAAATAGGAAGAGAATGAGAGGTCTCTGCACTGAGCTCGTAGGAATGCAATATTGAACACAAAGCACACATTAAAAGGAACTTCGAGAGAGACATTAAAGTAATCTATGGAGGGCATATTTAATTCTAAGAATTATCCGGTCTTACCTCATTCTGATGTCTGGCTGAGCTTTTTTGTAGGTTGTTAGAAGATGCCTCAGGTTATATAAGAAAAATAAAAACACTTAGAGAGAGAAGTTCTTAATAGAAAAGGAGGAAGAAAAAAGAAAATATTGATGATAGCAGCAGGTGGGTTGTAGAAAGCCACGCAGTCTGCCTTTTGAAGGGGGTTTTCACAATGAGAGAAAAAAAAAACTTTAATTCAGGGTTGGCAGGTGTTGTAATATTTGCTTTAATTACATGAGTTTTTTAAGTAGAGCTTAGGTTTTCATTTTTTCCTTCCCTTATTGGTATGTTGTTTTTTAACATTGTTAGATATAATGTACAGCAAATTAACATAGTGAGAATTCTATCCAGTGATTCCGCCAGACCCTCTTCTGTGAGCTGTGTCACCCCCAAACCCTCGGGAGCACCCCAACCTTAAAATGTTTACTGTCAAAAGTAACTGTGGAAAACTCCACTTATACCCTCTCAATTTCGACTTTACACCTCCCCAAATTGAAAATCCTGGCGGAATCCTTTATTCATCTGTGTCTCGTTTATTACGTCATCTATTTCACATTTTAAATTGCAAGTAACATACATAAGAAATGTCCATAATTTTTGTAAGCTGCTTTCAATATCTACGGATAAGATATTAGAATCTGTAGAACGAATACTTCAAACGGAAGTAGCATTAGAAGTTTAATATAATGTTTTAGAAGACAAATTGTTGCACCTCGTATATGCACCTGAAATGTACATTGTACGAAAGGCTCGTGAAAGAAAATTTGAAGCGTTCGACATGTGGATATGGAGAAGAATGGAGGAAATGAGAAAGTGATGAAGAGAGTTGGCGAGATACGAATAATAATGGACACAATAAAGAGAAAAGTAACTGGTTAGGACTTACGTTAGACAAGGTTTGCATACTGCAGGGATACAGTTGAAGAGAAAAGAGGAAGATGGTGTAGACAGATGTAACTTGAGGTCACTATTAAGGAAGATAAATAGTTTTGATAAAAGAAAAGGACAAAACGCATGATTCCGATGAATGATGAGGGTTTAACCTGGAGCTATCGGCAGAGCAAAAATGATTACGATGAATTGTATTCTATCATCTATAAAATAATTTGTTGTGTTAAAAACGTCACAATGTTTCAAGACAAATTTATTTCCGATTTCCCACTCATCTCGATTTGCTCCTCTTACAAGGGGACTACCCCAAGTGTTACAAACCGATTGAAACCAAATTTGTTGTATGAACAGGGCACATCCTAGAACTAAAAAATATGGTAGCAAAACCTGCTCCAATTACCCCTTGTGATATTTTGGCCCCTAGTCGAATGACCTAGTCATCAATACTCCCAGGTCAAACAGTTAAAGCTAGAAACACAGAGCCGAGACGCTGGGGCTAGAGACACCAAATGTGGTATAAATGTTGACTATCATGAGGACGTTACGAAACAAAATAAATTTTGGAAAGGTCGCCATCTATAATCCAATATCGATGACTAGAATGTATTTCACAATGTCTGGGGCTAAAAACACCAAAGTTTTCACAAATTTTCATTATCAAGAGGTGGTCACGAAATAATAAAGAAATTGGGAAACAGTCGCCATCTTGAATCCAATATGGCGTCTGAAAGTAAATATTGAAGTTATATGCACAGCCCAAAGTACTGAAGCTAGAAATACCCAATTTGGCATAAATGTGTATGAGAATGGGTAGGTAAATGAAAAAAAAATGCCAAATGATGAAAAAGTTTCCATCTTGGATCCAACATGGCAACCTTTGCAAACTTTCGTATTATCCCCTGTACCTAAATGAACGTTCATACCAAATTCCGCGTTTCTAGCTTCAGCCGTTTGGGTTGTGCATTTTCAGACGCCATATTGGATTCAAGATGGCGACTGTTTCCCAATTTCTTTATCATTTCGTGACCAACTCCTGATAATCAAAATTTGTGCCAACTTTGGTGTTTCTAGTCCCAGCCATTGTGAAATACATTCTAGTCCACCATATTGGATTAAAGATGGCGACTTCTTGAATTTTTTTTATTATTCTCGTAATCTACGTTTGCTGATTGGCCTTCATTCCAAATTTGGTATTTCTAGCTTCCGTAGTTCGGGCTGTGCATATACTGTCGGCATTTATTTTAGGACGCCATATTGGATTAAATATGGCGACTTTTCCAAAATTTATTTTGTTTCGTAACCTCCTCATGATAGTCAACATTTATACCACATTTGGTGTCTCTAGCCTCAGCGTCTCGGCTCTGTGTTTCTAGCTTTAACTGTTTGACCTGGGAATATTGATGACTAGGTCATTCGACTAGGGGCCAAAATATCACAAGGGGTAATTGGAGCAGTTTTTCTTACCATATTTTTTAGTTCTAGGATGTGCCCTGTTCATACAACAAATTTGGTTTCAACCGGTTTGTAACACTTGGGGTAGTCGACTTGTTAGCTTCCTTCTTAGCGTAGCTAATAAAAAGATATCTTAGAATGCCGCTCAGTCCGTCCGTGTTCACAAAATAAATAGCAGGTAGAGATTCGATTGAGGTACCGTTGGATAGGTCTCTGCTAGACTAGTTCGGAACCACCGAAACTTGCTTCGTTCAGTGGCTCACCGTTGCCCACCTAGTTTTCAAAGAATCAGTTTTTGAAATTGTTTCCTTTCCCACATAGCAGAGTACGTCCCTGGGACGTCCCATTTAGATCCCATTACCGTCAGAATGGTCCTGCTCCCATAGCGATGTCCTAAGGACGTCCGTGGGATAACTCTGTGGGCAATACAAACAGTTCATCCCGTATGGAGGTCCCCTGGATGTCCCCCGGAAAGCCGTGCGGGATTACCTACCTGGAATTTCTATAAATGAAATCGACCTTACTATTATTATTATTTAATTAATTATAACTATACGAAGGATATGCCTTCGTATAGTCATACGAAGGATTAATTTTAACTATACGTCCCATGGATGTAAACGGGACTTAAACAGGACGTCCTACGGACGTCCCGATATCCTGCCAGGAGATCCGTCAGATATCCCTGGGACGTCATTTTGCTTTGTGGGTTAAGTTAGACCTATCTGCACCAAAATTTACATAAACGTTATCCGAAGTTACCAAGCACGGCAGTTGTCACTGTTTATATACAGTGTTGTATTGTATATAAAATCCAATTGCTTCCATTACGTTAAATGTAGTAGCACCAAACCTGGCCTAGTTATTATTCGACACAGTAGAAAAATACTGTGGATATCTCGGCCGAAAAACGCCCCAAATATCAGTGTTGCCAACCCGTTTTTAATATATATATTCAAATTGGTTCCCTTGGACGTACCTGCATCATACTTGGAATCAACGTTAATCGACCCAATCGTAAAGAACTGTGGTTGTCATCATTCCCAAGCACCCCAGTCAACAGTGTTGCTAGGCTATCTTATAAAAAATATTTGTGTGTTTCAGATGCTATGAAGTCAGAGACTTCGCAAATGCATACAAGTATGCATTTGCTTGCACTGTTTTACAGAACGGGCTGCTTTTCGCGGCCATCTTTGCGTGTCGCCAAAATGCCGTGAATAAAAGGGATCTTTAAGAATCTATGTTTCCTCGCCATGTAATATAATACCAGTGATTCCGCCAGACCCCCCCCCCAAATTCTCGACATCAACACCTCAAATTCTTGACTGTACTGTCCCTAAACTGAAAATCCTGGCGGAATCCCTGCATAATATACTCTTGTTTCCTTTTTAATTCATTAATTCGTTAAACAGATACTTCCAAGTGAATAAGACCCCTGGGTGGCTGAGAGGTTAGAACTCTTGCTTTCTGTGCTCGTGATTACGGATTCAAATCACGCTGGGGTCAATGTAACGGTGTGGTTCGGAGCCCACTTTACCTTAAACTGTAGGTCCTGTCCTTAGCAATTCATTCACTCCTAGTGAATAACTCATTCGAAACTTTCGCTTTCTTGATTTTATTACTATAATAATAATTATTATTACTATTTATTTATTTATTTCCCGCCGTTCATATCCTTAGATGCCAGCTACTTGAAGCTGAAAAACGGTTGAACCGTTTCAATTTTCATGTTAGATTTGGTCTTTATTGGTTCCAGTCACAATTACTATTATTTCCATGTTGATCATTATTCCATATTCATCGTTGTTTTTATTGTACCTCTCTTAATGTTTTGTTGAATTATGTTTTCTAGCCTTTAGGCATCTTTGACTCAGTCCAACAAGGAATTATATTTAATATGGAGTTTAAATTTGTTTCATTAAAACATTTTTAGGTTGTATCCAGCAACTAAAAGCTTTAAATTGCACCATCAATAGCTTCATCTTGTACTTTACATACGACTTAGCTCAAGGTACAATCCCTATTACATTCAACTATTCAATACATTTTATTCAAGGCTGTCTCAGTTCTCTTACAAGGTACATCCGCGAAGTGCCTGTCACATATTGGCTTAATATTGAACAAAATGCAAAGTTCTGCTTGTCTCAGTGTATATTGTACTAATTGTAGTGACACATAGCGGTAATTTGTATATTTATGATTCTTTATAAACCAGAGATTCCAGATCAATTCTTATTTCACTTGAACACTTTCAAACATAAATAAACCTCATTAATAAAGACATAATTTGAATTATGACACCATTGTTTCAAAGAACGTATCCATATTTACTAAATGCTTTTGTGAGTGATATACACTTCCAGAGCAGTAATGCTTATCATCAATCTTTACGTACTTATCCATAATCAGTTCAGCGCTGTAATATTCAACAACATGATAAAACAAGAATGAAAAAAAGTTTGTTTTCCCCATTAACTGTGATATCTTTGATGCTCCTGACAATGTTCTCTGGAAAACTGTAGATTCGAGTTGCTCAAAACCCAAATGCAAAAATGAATCATTAATCCAGTGTGTTTATTGTTGTGTATGCTTACAAGATTGGTTCAAGACTCATAAATATACAAATTACCGCTATGGGTCACTAAAAATTAGTACAGTACACACTGAGACAAGCAGAACTTTGCATTTTGTTCAATGTTAAACCAATATCTGTTAAATAGTTCGCGGATGTATCTTGTTAGACGTGATTTTTTTTTAGTTTCGAATGGTTGACTGATTCTCTGACTCTATTCATAATTACTAACACGTCCTTTTCTAGTTTCCATGGCAACTTTATTACCTTGTTACTAGGTAACTTGTTATTTTAATTTACCTGAATTATACGTAAAAAGTTCACATTGTAACTGGAAACGCTTTTCAGCTCATACGTTCAGTACAGTTAGCGATACCTACACCTCAGTGCATAAGTATATCCCTTAGAGATATGCAACACAGCAAAACACTTTTGTCGGATTAAGTTGCATAGCTACAAGGATATTACTCTCTTCATGACAGTCTACTGTATTATTGAACATGAAGCTTTTGACCTACGAGTCTGAAGAATAACGTCTATCGCTGATCATCCTTCTGCTCGAAGAGGTGACTAAGGACTTTAGTTAAGGTACGATCACCCTATTTTGTTGGTGAAAGTTAGGAAAATACTAGATCGATGCTAAATCATACAGGAATATTTTCCTCACCACTTTAAGATAACGATAAAATTTTGTATTTGGCGCCAACACATAAATTTAAGTGCGATTTTTCATTTCCCCCTATATTTCCCCTGGTTCGATTTTTATAACATCTAAAATTATTCCATATTTTGATCCATTGCTATAAAGCAATGAAATGGTATTATTGAACTCAATTACACGTTTCAACACTACCATGGCTAAAAGATAAACTTCCAATGTGTCTCAAGCGTAAAGTTTCTAACCATTGTGTCTTACCTGTAATAATATGCGATTGTGAAACTTGAACATTGAATACGCAAACGACTCAAAGATTAAGAGTCACACAAAGAGCAATAGAGAGATGCATGCTAGGAATAATTAGGAGGGACAGGAAGACAAATGAATGGATTCGCGCACAAACAAAGGTAGAAGATATAATCAAGACTGCGAAGAAGATGAAGTGGAAATGGGACGGTCACATAGGTAGACGAGCAGATGGAAGGTGGACGACAAATGTACTACATTGGATTCCTAGAGGAAATCAAGATGAAATCAAGCGTTTTTTTAGGAGCTACATGGATGAGGATAGCAGCAGACCGTGATATGTGGAATATTCAATAACAATATTGGGCGAGCACACGAATTTCGGAGATGCATATGTCGTGATTCTGTAATGATAAAGGGCGCCCCAGCTGAAAGTTGCGAAGGGGTGGGCGCAGAGTCAGTTAGTTACGCTACTGGATATCCATATGATGAGCATGAGAAGTTATCCGGAGATTGGAACTGCGGATAGCAGGATTATTCGGAAGACCAACATCCCTTGAAACGGGATAGGCAATAGGGTGACTTAAGATCCCATTGGAGACCTTCAATATTTGTAATCAACACAGCTAATTTCGTTACAAGCTAGCAGAGGCAAATACGAGTATTTTGTTAGCTAGAACCAGTTGCCAAAAGATGGTGAAGAATTCGTTTAACACTTTTCTTAAAAGAACATCTTACTAAGTGGGTAATTACTAATTGTCTCCAATAATAAAAATAATAACTTTAGGAGCTAAGTATTGTTTTCCGTACTGTGAACAAACACCCAATACGGAAGGAAATATTGTAAACAATTAATACTAATTTACAGACAAATAAGAAACATAAGTTATGTTATTTCTTGTTCCTTTATTGACGTAAAGAATTGGTATCGGAAACACTTGGCTCCATGAGTGAATGACATGAGTTTAAAGTAATCTATTGTTTAAATCCACTTATATACATCTTCTCAAGCATTAATGACTGAAATCAGAGTAAGTTACTGGATGCAAACGTAGCCAAAATATTTCATTCCTTTAAACTTTCTGCCATGCGGATTAACGAACTTTAAAATTCACGAAATTAATGTAAAAAAAAAACTATTGGAGTTTTGTAATCGTATCAGGGCAACAGTAGACATAATCATAGTCAACAAGTTGCAGTCCTCGCATCGCATCATCACTTAACTATAGAGCTCGTGTTTTGACGTGGATAGAGGGCACGAGTGTTCCTTCAGAACTTGGAGTTACATCAGAATAGAGTTGATCCTGGAATTCAATCATTGACATTATGAGAAGGAGTTTATTTGTGATATGCAATAAATGATTTTTGACAATCACGGCCTTCCTTTATTGAAATAGATTGTGACTTTGAGACACCATGTAAACTTTTTTTTATATATGTATATAAATTAATAAACACACTGTATATTGTGATATTACTTATATGCGCTTACAAGCAGAAGGAATAAAAATCGGAGCGAGTACAGAGAAAGAAAGGGGAAGGTGCCTGAAAGGTGTTTTCTCGTAAAACTAATTTTAATGTCCAAATCTGATTTAATTTATAACTGTCTCTGTTGAAGTTTTGTTCATTAATTGTTTTTTCAATTGAATCTTTTACAATCCTCTCTAAATAATCACTGCTTTACAGATGCCAGTTATAAATTAAGGTTAATATAAAGCAACCATCTCCAACAAAAGATGGCAGCACTACCTCCGCAATTGCCAAATGTATTTTTATCGTTGCACCAAATTCCAATGCTACTCCTACAAATTCAAGCCTAGAGAGTTCTAACTTTCAGGGAAGAAAGTGCATAACCAATTCAAGAGTTCGATGAATGCCGATTTTTTTTATTTTCGTTTTTCTTCATTGTTGAAATCGCTTGATTGTTGTTGTGAATATCCAAACCTATAACAATGAAGCTCTTTCAACAACGAACAAACAAGAAAATTGAATCCTCTGCTTTCGTCTTTACGTTTTCAAAATAGCAGTTTTTATCGTTAATCATCTCATTGTAGGGAACTGAATCCCAGAATGTCGCGAGCTTTTCTTGAGGAGATAAACGCAAAGTACAGCAACTTACACCGAGCTGCCGTCACTCAGTTCGCAGAGCATTGGCTTGAAATTTAGGATGTGTTTGGAACGAACCCAGCAGCCGTCCATCCTGACTGAGGGTTATGCAGTGTTTTGCCTAGTCATGTCAGGCAAATGCTGGGTGATACCTACTAACTAGGCCCTAGCCGACTACTTTCCAACATTCTCTCCGCCACCCTATCCTAGCTTGAGCCTAAGATGCCTAAAGGTCATAAATAAATTCAATCAATCTCTGTTTAGCCAGGAAGATTTTGAGCATTGGCGTAGCATTCGGGAAGTCATGAGTTCGATCCCAGCGGCCAACCACTCTGACCACAGCCAGTTTTTTTTCCACAGCCACACCAGGCAAATGCCGGGATGGCACCTTCAACGTAGGCGCTGGCCGACACCTTTCCGAATCCTTTTCCCTCCCCTCTCCCGACCTGAACCTCAGATGCATAAAGGCCATAAATAAAATTCAAAATTAAATTCACATCCTTTAAAGTTACTGCTAGCTGTCGAAGAATAATGTTTACATTTTGCTTGGAGATGCTAGGTAAGAATGGGAGAGTTAACGACCCAGCTTCGAAGTACCATTCCAACACCCGCCCGGACGCGACAAAGGATAAACCAAATGAAACCTTGTGAGGATAAAGGACATTCATTTTCGTGAAACCTTACACCCTCATGTTTTAATTAGATCCTCACCACTCACACAATCTCACCCTTGCGTTTCGATTTCGTCCAAACCCTCACCATCATGTTGGAACTTTACTTTCCTCTTTCGCGCTCTAACATCTCCACTCTGTCCTCACCCTCACTTATTTGCTTAACCCTCATCCTCACGTTGCAACTTAGTCCTTGCCCCCCCCCCCCCCACTCACTCTTAAGCCTACCCTCATGAGGTTCAACACCTATTGCTAGTTTGGCCTGCTGAATATATTGAACCCCAAAGTTCCCGATTCCGAGACTTGCACGTTGCAACTACTACCTCCAACGCTTATAAGGTTTCAATACAATTTTCCATATAGAAAAGTTATTTCTGTTGTAACAAAATGAACAGTAAAAAAATATTCAGAAGATTTCCTGGCAACTCTGTCTAGCTGAGCGGAATTCCCCCTTTTCTCTTCTGTTCTTTCCGTCTGACAGTTTATGTGAGGTATTAGAGGATTGCCGATGTGGGTCAATGGGTCAACAAGCTGTGGTTTTAATGTTCCCTACTGAAGAGGGAAAGATGCCGTTTCGAATATTAATTTCTTTTAAATCTGGGTTCTTCCTCACCCGTCTTCTCAGAAGGAGGTCTATCTCTTTCTCTGCTTCCGATCGGAGGGCATCCATCAGACAGAACTTGCAATACAATTCGTACCAAACATTCTTTTTGAGCCACACCCAATATATATTTTATATCCCTTTTTTCAATTATTTCTCACTCGTATTAAGACACTTTCACTAAAATAATTGTATGAACATATTTATTAGGAAGACAAATTATCTCGGTTTGCCCGGAAATGTTGCGGTTTTGATATTCTGAGTCATGCACCGCAGACATGTCGTCCAAGAATCTTTTACTTCAACCCTGCAAAAAAAAAAAAAAAAAAAAAGCACAAGTTTATTTAACGTTGAGAAAACTAATAAATGTCGGCCTTTTGAACATTTTGCTAAACACTGAATAAAGCTTTGAAAACGACAGACATTACCGGCTTTTATCAGATAGTGTGCTATCGAATCTTTAAATCAACATATCTGCAACATTATACGCTCACGCTTATGCTCATAAGACGAATGCAACTCAACTTTCTGTTCAGGGGCGACTCTGAACTTGATGTAGGCGGATAAAGACCTATTAGTACTTGGATGCTTGTTGTGCAAGGTATGAGGGTGGTAAATAATTAGGAATGTTTGCTTCGTTGAATGGAGTGAGATATTATCTGGAGAGTATGTAACTTGGTACAGTGTAAGGGGACATAGACAGTGGAGAGTATAAGTGTTGCACATGAAGAGTAGTATGATTCATGTGAACGTCATAGCGTAAAAGATGGTGTTGTTCGAAGTATCATATATAGCGATGTGCTGACACGTCGATGTTGAAATAGGTGAGGGAAATTGATAGGTTCATACAGTTCGGGAGGTGGGTTTGGAAGTTGTATACGATAAGCGATTCGAAGTGCATGTCTTCCTAGGATTTGTAATTTCTTGTATATTTTAGAGTTTGTAAAATTAGAAAAAAAAAAGAGTTTGTGTAGATCCAGGGGGTGAGTACAGATCTTAAAAACGTCTTGGATATGTGTTGATGATTTTGATAGGTTTTAGGTTAATTATTGTTCCTGTAAGTGTTAAACACTTTAGAAGGTTTAGCCGATTTGTTACCTTGATGAAGATTTCGTTCAAGTGAGAACAGGGAATACGTCAGGATTTTCAGTTGAGGGGGGTTGTAACGTCAAAATTAGGAAGAAGTAAGTGGAGTTCTGCACGGTTTCTATAATTTTTTTGACAGTAAAAAAAAAGAATTAAAGTTCGGGGATGCTTTCGAGGATTTGGGGGTGTCACAGGGAGGTCTGAAGAAATCAGGGGGTGAGGATGACAGGTGAAATATTGATCTAAAATGAGGACTAGATATGTCGTTTTGGTTTGATGATTGGATGGGATTATGAAGAATAGTGACTTAATTTTTCAGGGTTGCTGTGTACTCGGGAGCGTTTTTTTTTTTTTTAATGAAAACTAAGGCCTGAGCCAAACAAGCCAAAAGTCCATAAAGAAAATGCAATTCAAATTTTTTTAATGTGGAAATGAATTGATCGTTAAAAGTCACGTTGAGCCATTATAAGACATACTTTATTTTTAATACACAGAATGAAGACTTACACCCTATCTGAAATTTAGAGATCTTTATTTTTTTTTCTCTCATCTGTATACCTGTTTCATTTGTGCTCGAAATTGTACACTCAGCTTCACTATATTCACACACGCCCAACTCATGAATGATTCATCCGGTACAGTTGCTCCTTTACTGATGGTACATCACCGAATCCACTGTTGTTAACAAGGGACAACCACTGATAATATGATGGATCACCGACTGGAAAGTCTGCAACATTTTTTCAAGGTTGCTCAGTTCGCTTCACGTGGTGGGATTACAGAGAACAGGGTTCTTTCTTTCTCTTGTCCCTGTCTCTGTTCTCTTAAGAAGGAGGAAAGGGAAAATAGTCAAACGAAGAGTGTATGGAATAAAAGGCAGCACATGCATTAAAAAAAAAAAGTATTGAAATATAAAATGCTATTCACATGACATTCTTCTTCACACTTTATATCAGTGCCTTCCAACCTTTTCATGCTCACGGACCGGCAAACTACAAGGAAATTCTTTCAAGGACATGGTAGATGCCAGTAACTTACAAGGGAAAGTTTTCGGTTCAAATATAAATTTTTGGATAAGATTTTGTATATATTAGTACCCCGATGCTGATAATGAAGCAAAGTAATTTGACCGTGTAAGGCCACATTTGTCCGCTAGAGGGCGTTAAAGTTTGGAGCAAGGAGGAGACAGCCGCTGCAATGACTCCCGTAGTTTCGGTTTGAACAGGCATTTATTACTTAAAATATATGAACATACCTGACAGTGTTGACAAGGACTGTAGAGCCATTTTACCGCGTAAGAAATAGTTCTGCAGATATAGGCCAGTATTTGTCTTCACAAATGTAAGTGAGGGTTTCCCACAAAGTGAGTAAAACAGAAGGGAGAATCACAATAAGCACACAGGGCTAAAGACACATCAGGGCAACCTTCATAAGCACACTCCATGAGTGCGATGACCGTCAAGCATGTACCCATAAGTTGGTTTCGGTGGGGGGATCCAGCGCCTCTTACGGGGGTCCGAGGTACGTCTGGGTGTGAAATGTACGTAAAATGTATGTAATTTTGCCAAAAATGATGATACTAATCTCACCAAAAAAATCTTAATTTCGGGGTGGTATCCGGACCCCCAAAATTTCCCCTCTACGTATGTCCCTATCCGTAACTACCAACAACTTCACGAGTGTAAAATAAAGTGGCATTTGACATCGTGTCCATGGAGTGTGGAGTTTGAAGGTTGCTTAGTGTGCCCATTTTGATTCTCCCTTTTGTTTTTACTGAATTTGTAGAAAAACCTCACTTGCATTTGTGAAGACAGATACTGTCCTATATCTGCCAAACTATTTGCTACACGGTATTGTGGCTTTGCAGTCTTTGTCAGCCCTGTCAGGTATACCTGTTCAAACAGAAACTGCGGGAGCCATTGCAGCGGCTGCCCAGGCTGTCTCCCCCTTGCTTAAAACTTTAACGCCCTCTAGCAAGGGGGGAAGGAAGAAAATAAACAATGAACGAAATAAAGAAGCAAACAAAGAAAGAAATAAGGTACAAAGAAACAAACAAACATGGAAAGGAAGAAATGAAGATACAACGAAAATAGATAGAAAACAAAAAAAAGAAACAAACAAAGAAAGAAGGGATGGAAGAAAATAAAGAGGCCATGAATGAAAGAAAACAACAAACAAAGAAAGAAGAAAGGTAGGAGGAAACAACAAACAAAGAAAGGAAGGATGGAAGAAAATAGAGAAACAATGAATGAAAGGAAAAGCAAACAAACAAAGCAAAAGATAGGAAGAAACACGCAAACAAGGAAAGGAAAGAATGAATAAAATAAAGAAACAATTAATGAATGGAAAAGCAAACAAAGAAGGAAACGGTAGGGAGAAACAAACAAAGAAGGAAAGGAAGGAATGAAGATACAACGAGAAAGGAATAAAAGAAGAAGAAACTAAAAAGGAAGGAAGGAAGAAAATAAAGAAACCATGACTGAAAGAAAACAACAAACAAACAAAGAAAAAAAGTAGGAAGAAACGACAAACAAAGAAAGAACGGAATGAAGATACAACGAAGGAAGGAAGAAAACAAGAAGAACAAAACAAAGAAAGGAAGGATGGAAGAAAACAAATAAACAATGAATGAAAGAAAAAACAAACAAAGAAAGAAAAAGATAGGAAGAAACACAAAAACAAGGAAAGGAAGGAAAGAAGAAAATAAAGAAACAATGAATGAATGGAAAATCAAACAAAGAAAGAAAAGGTAGGAGGAAAGAAACACACAAGAAAATGAAGAGAGAACGAAAAAGGAATAAAAGAAGAAGGAAAACAAACTAAAAAGAAAGGAAGGAAGAAAATAAAGAAACCATGAATGAAAGAAAGAAGCAAACAAGAAACAAACAAAGAAAACAAAAGAAACCAACGAATAACAAAAAAGAAAAATATTGAAACAAAGGAACAAAGAAACAAACGAACAAAAAGAAAAAGAAGAAATATAAAGGAAGAGGGAAACAAACCAACAAGAAACTAAAGAGAAACCTGAATCTCTACGATTTGGTACCTCTGAGAATCAGACACATCCATTAGTATCTTCACTTCGTTTTAAAGAAGGAAGCGAGAATAATCGGCCCTTTCCTTAATTGAAGATACTATTCAGATATTTCTTTCGCATCAACGAGGTGAACCATAACGATGCTGGCTGACCGTAGCTCGGTTGATAGAGCGTTAGTATGGCATCCTGGCGGTTCAAGATTCGATTCCAGCGACCAACCATCCTCACGAGGGTTTTCCAGTTTTCCTCAGTAACACCGAGAAAGTGTTGGGATGGTACCTTCAACATAAGCCCTGGTCGTTCCCGCATATTTTTTCCTAACCTTGCCTGCCTAAGACATAGATGCCTAAATGTCATAAATAAAAATTTGAAATTCAAATAAAAGAATCTTCAAATTATACTGTCTACCTCGTTGTTTTGGATTGTTTCGTTTTTGAATTTAGATTATTTGTACACTTTTGGAAAAGATATAAAATGAATAATCTTCGTCTAATTAGTGTCTTGGACGTGCGTGCGACTGATTGTTTTCAAAAGCGTACAACGATAGAATTATACTCTATTGTGTTCTGATATTCATTTTTTAAAACCATTACATTCTTTTTCGCTTACTTTATATTTTTCTGGTGATTCAGGCTCAAAACATTAGTTTGGGAAGTAAATAAATCATTAATTAAAGCCTTATAAATATGTAGTTAGAAAATGCATTGAAACGTATAAGTTACCACTGGCTCGCAATGCTTCTTTTATTTCTTCGTGTGTGCTTTTTTTTGGGGGGAGGGGGCGTTACATCTCACTTTAAAAGTGGATATAGAAAATGGCTTCCTCTTATCGTTTCTGCTTGACATAACAAAGCACTTAACAATATATCAAGGATTTTTTTTTAATGCATGATTACAGCAAGTACTGGTAAAGCAAATTATACTTATGTAGCATCGGTGGTTCAGTGGTAGAATGCTCGCCTGCCACGCGGGCGGCCCGGGTTCGATTCCCGGCCGATGCAAGAAGTTATTTTAATTCTAGGAAAGAGTTACAACTTTATTTTCTGAGTATTTAATAATATTTTAAGAATATTTTAAATACTTAATTTATTCTAACGAGTTGATAAAGTGGCCGGGTCGTAAAAATCTTCCGTTCAAAGGCAAATAGGCGTATCTGCAAAATTTGACCAAAATTCAATTCATATGTTCTACTTGGTGTTATTCAACCAATTCGTCTTTTTGAAATCTATACAATTACAAATGCATTATGCGAGATCAGATGTTTTCGTTTGGCATAGGGATGGAATATTTATGACCATTATGTCCTCTTTACATCGACCTTGGATAAGGCCAGTGTTAGTGGTTGGTCCATAAATACAAAGCTTATAAACTGCGTACCAGTGTTACAAAACTACTATAGACAAGACTATAGACAATATCTCCCTAGGGGACAGAGCACAGGCGTTCAAATAATCACGCTCCCAAATGCGCATCCTGTGAACGATCCCAGCGGCCGCTCATCCTTACAGGTTTTCCCTCAGCCACACCAGAATGGTACCTACAAAACTAGACCCTGACTAACTACCTTCTATCATCCTCTTCCCCCTTCCCTTATTCTGGCCTCCTAAAGGCCATAAATAAGTTCTAAAGAAGATGTTGAAGGCTATGAAATTCATATCAATATTGCAGGAACTTCAACTGTCCTTCACACGACGACGGTTGAATTGCAGTGCATGGGATTAAATCCATCTTTTGCTTCAATGCTGTCATCATTACTCTGTCATTATGATAATACAAGTACTGTACTTATATAAGAGAGTTGACTCATAGCATGGTAACACACCACGGTCTTAAATTAACAGTTTGCTTACATTTATATGATGAACACATCAAGCACTTACAAAAGAAAATTACATAAGCCTCTTCTCTCGTTGACAACAGATGAAATGACAACTGTTGAAAACGTTGTTCTTTACTTGTTTTGAAGTACACTTCAAGGACAATATCACCCACAAAACACTCTTCTTCTTCTTCAATTGTTAAAACCTGCTCTGTAATGGTTATTGTCTGAAGGACTGGACTATTGAAAATTTAGGTCGTTTATTTTGGATATGTTTTTATGTTTCTAATAACATAGTGGATGACTCTCATTATTGAACAGAAATCAAATACCAGTAGTCATAGTCAGTTTTTTTTTTTATGTGCTTCCAGGTCTCGAAAGGTGTACCCCCAAATTGTCTAAAGATTCTTAATGGTATATGGAATCTAACTCTATACTGCCTACTGGAAAAATGGAAATATTCCCTGAGACGTGAATGTTCCTCCAGAGAAGTGTCTTTGAAAGAAAAAACTGGTCATATTTGGCAACAAAACAAGACGAGATTCAATTGAAAGGTGTTGGGAGAAACCTTGATAACCCACAAAACCAATATTATGAGACAATTATGTTTAAACTAGAGACCCGCCTGTAAAATCTGCATTCTGGATAGCTATTGACGAGTTTCAGAAACTACCAACTCAAAGAAGGTTCCATCGCTCTTCAGTATCATGCTGGTTTAAATATTGCAGCATTGCCAGTTTTGGGGGTTATCAAGTTTTTCTCCTCAAATAGAAGGCGACTCATAAATATTATTCAGTTAACTAAGTCTAACCTTTTCAGAGTAACGTTTTAATTCACAAAACAGCCCAGATAGCACAAGGGGACGTCCTGTTCGGGATATCGGGACGTCCAAAGGAAGTCCTAACAACCACTTTGATCCCGAAAACGGGATTTCTATGGAAAGGCTGCATGACATGTTTTGGACACATATGGGGGGCATCAACATCCTAGGAATTAGTTAAATATTTGTAAATTGATTTTTGATTCAACATCCTAGGAATTAGTTAAATATTTGTAAACTGATTTTTGATTCAACATCCTACGAATTAGTTAAATATTTATAAATTTATTTTTGATTCAACATCCTAGGAATTAGTTAAATATTTGTAAATTGATTTTTGATTCAACATCCTAGGAATTAATTAAACATTTGTAAATTAATTTTTGATTAAGAAAGTTTATAGGACGTTCTAAATCCCATATATATCCCATGGACATCCAAGGAACCTCCATTGGATCAAGAAAAGAAGCAAAAGGAATGATGTCTTGCTCATGTCCTTATGGGACATCTGACCCACGTCCCATCAGGATGATTTCGGGACGTCCAAGGGACGTGTTGCGGATCTCCTGAATATCCCGGGATATGATTGGGCAGTATGGGAAGTCCCTAGGACATTTGTTCTATCTGAGAGAATACGTCAACTTCGTATAGAAAGAAACGCGCGTAATGGTGATTTTCTTTTTCAGACAACTAAAAAATTGCATCACGTTTTATTCTGAGGATTATGAAGCTATAATATATGACAATAGGCTGTACAATATTCAAGTCTGTCAGCGCGCACTGGTTGGTATTTACTTCCTAACAAGAAATAAAGTTTAATTGTAATAGAAAAAATAATGGCGATTAAATTGTAACAAATATTTCGGGATTAACTTTAATTAAAAATCGAATATTGTTTCATTATTGTAATTGTGCACTTTGTCGGGCTTTGGGAGTGCACAATCAGATTGTACAGTGATGCACACAATTTAGGTAATCAACGCCTTGCTCTTATGCAAACCAAAACACTTTCGTAGTATTTTGGTTGCATAACGAGCAAGGGTACATCTATTCGCACTTTGCACCAAAAATAAGTACAAGTCTAATTTTCTTTTCTAACATTATTAGACCTATATGTGGGTTCCCGAAGTTTCAAATCCATTTATTGATTTGTCGTACCTTCCTTTAGTACAAAAAATAGAGTGTTCATAGAGACGGCAATACACAAATAATTAGCCTTGTACTAAATTCTGATGTAAAGTTAGCACGAATAAAGTATAAGATCGTGGATCCACTCAGCTGTTGTACATAAAAAACATTTTCGTTTCCTTTAATCTTTATTTCTGTATGTATCTAGCTCAAAGATATGAATATCAGAGGACCATCACAAAAACGCCCTCTGCAAAATAAAAAATAAAATATTTCATCAAAATCGATGGACCTAGTCAAAAGTTATGACACGTACAAACTTAACAGCGTACAGTAAAAACACATAAAATTGAGCCCTCTTTCCTTATCTCTTCTGACGTCAGATTTGTAACAATAAAATAAGCGAACGCTGCGATTCTACTAATAATCGCGAAGGTTCCGGTTCATTGTTAACATCTCGGACATTTATTTTATAAAATAAATCGACAACACTAACAACTGGAGTCAGTTGACAACAGACGAAGTCAGCCACAGTATTTTCCTATTCTGTCGAATAATGTTTATGCCAAACTGATACGTTCAATGGAAGCAATCTGAAAATTTGAATTGTTTAGAAAAATAGGTTGGCAACACTGACAACTGACGACCTCCACAATATTTTTTTCCATTTTGTCACAATGCTTATGCCAATTTTGGTGTAGATAGATCTAACGGAATGGAAACAACTTAAAGGATTGATTCTTAAAATGGATTAGTAACGCTAGTCATGACGATTCTGATGCATCTGAGCTAGTTAAGCCGAAACCTTTCGAACGACACCCCATCCACCTGTCTACTCCTTGTGGTTCCTAAGATTTAACTTTTGGACACTGACAGATGGACTGCCGGACTGAGCGGCATTATAAGCAGAGGTGCGGTGAGGTGAGGAGGTCCGGACCCCCCCCCCAAACTTAGAGTTTTATGGAACTTCAGTCGTAACTATACATATTCAATTTACATTTCATTCCCAGACATATTTTGAACCCTCCGGAAGTCCTTGGGCCCCCTCCCAAAACCAAATTGTGGATACGTGCCTCATTATAAAGTATCTTTCTCTATATGCTCGTTATCAAGAGACCTATAAACGTACAGACATCCATAATCAGTAAGATAACATATTCTCTCTGTGTCTATAACACACAATTTAGCTCAAGCTTTCCATACCGACAAGGCATTACCTGTTTCTATAGTATTTTGTTTCCGAGTTTATGTAAGTTTCAACGGTGATCCCAAGACCTATCATTACAAATGGAAAATTGGTTTGAAAACACACCAGAAAGGCAGAGGAATTTTAGATTTGATCTTTCTTTATCATGTAACATACACAGTGAATCATCACAGTGGGGCATTCCAGCCACCATATTACTCACAATGTCATTGTTTTATTTTCTTAAAAAAAAAAGAAAACACCAGAAAAAAAATGAAATATTAAAGTGGTTCCGTCAGTTGCAAAAGACAAAAAAAAACGGGGAAAAGGCTAATACTTTTACTTTCCCATTATTTGTTCCGGTAGCTTGTTACGTCACACAAGTATTACACTTCAGTTGAATGTTATGTTATTCATATATTTCTCTCCTTATTTCTTGTTATCACTGAAGCTTATCCTTATCTTGTTTGTGATATCTCAATGATAGAGTCATTAACATAAACAAAAGAAAGTGTCGCAACCGCAATGAAGTGTCTTCATACTGCACGGCATTATTATTAAGTAAGCTTTTTCCTGTTTTTTTTTTTTTTTTTTAGTAAAAGACAGTGCTTTTTATAATACAGGGTGTGGTCAAAAACAATATAAACATTATTTATTTATTTATTTATTCATAACAGCACATAAAAAAATAATATACACAATTGCAGAGTTGGAGCACATCCGTATAATATTTAAAATACACTGAAGGATTATAGATTAGATCAAAAATGATTCTTACTTTCACGGAAATGTGAATCCGTAGTGCAGCAAGTTTGTGTATGTAACAACATCAAAAGCAACAAGAACACGCTTACTCTAACTAACCGTTAAACTTCCCTCTGTTAGGGTTTTAATGATAATCGCACTATATTCCACTAAGTTGTAAATAACCATTCTAATAACAATATACAGGATATCCCACAAATAATGGTACGGGAGAAGATTATTTACATAAAAACAAGAAGAAAAAACTTCAAAATCATACATAGTTTTGTTAATCGCCAGCATTACTTAATAGATGTATTGTGTTCTACTTCGCGTGTGACGCCATTATGCCATTATGTGTCGGGTTATGACGTCATTCGTGACTATGCCGTGATATTGAAATTTCGGAATTTCTTTTTAAAAAAACTTTTTTTGTCTTCTTTTCATTTAAATAATCACCTCCCGAAATTTTCACCATTATTTTTTACGAACACCCTCTACACATTTGATTGAATAAAGTGAGATTCAAGATGGCCGCCATTATTATAACCAATGAGCATAACGTCTGATAGATTACATTCTACCAAGTATCCGTTAATGTGTATTTGCTTTTTATTTTGTTAAAGTTTTAAAAATACTAAAACGCTGTTTAAGTACTTTTAGTTAACCTTGTATTGTTTGTTTCAGATTTGTTTCCTGTTATTGGTACTTTTTTTTAAGCATGTATTAATTCACATATTACAGAAAATTAATTTTATTCTCAGGTTGTAATACTGCTTCACAGATGGCAACACTGTTCCTGGTTTTAATTACTATTTCTGGTCAGTATTACGTTGTTACAATATTACATCCGTGTCTCGGGAGTAAATAATCCCAGAACACATTAATACAGAGATTTAGTAAAGACAGGGACTGATTGAATATATTAGTATTCATGCTCAATATGTCTGATATTTACAAATGCAACAACTTTTATTGTGTTAAACATTCTTAAGGAGAAAAACATATAGGTTGAAATGATTGTTTTTCCGTGCCTGACAATGAAAAACAGTCTAACCTGTCCACTAACCCTTCTTCGCTTTCTCGATATTACATGTCAAAGAAGCTAGTATGGAATGTTGAAATGTCTATAGAGGTAGGTACACAGGAGCATTTATTAATAAGCAGAAACAGTACATTATGGTAAAGGAGTGTTTAAATAGTTATCTAAAATTTGGTGGCCAATGACGCCACCTGAAGAATTTTGTGCTGGCCATTTGTAACGTAATCAGTTGTGACCTCATATACTATGTTTTATTGACGTAAAATGTAAATTACGTAATTATATTAATAATAGTCAAACATTATTTCCTGTTTAATTTTTTGGTAATTCCTGTTATGATACGAAAGTCTCCGATTGAGTTAAAAAAAACGCGCGCCATCTATCCGCCAAATCCAGATTGTGAAAAGAACACGGTGATGCATTGCAGTGAACAAGCGAATGACCAATTTTATTGCACAATCAACAGCTCAGGAGGCGGCGGCGTCTGAACATCGCAGTATGTACGACGCCGTGCCGAAAATTCGTAGAAAATAATGCTTTCGAAGCACCAAAATAAAATACAGAACGATGGTCAACGGTAGTAGCACTGACTTGTTCACGGGTAAATTTCAGAAATTAGGGCAAAGAACTAGTGGCCAAAATTAGCCAATAGATGTCACTGCAGGTGACCAAATATAATGTACTCTACACAACCAAAATATCTGTAAATAAATGCTTTTGAAAGGGCATTTTAAGCACACTTTTCCTGTCTGCTATTACATACTCGAAATTGCTTCCGGGATTTTCTTACTTTCATGAGAAACTCCTAACATGTTGTTCTCATTGCTATGGCACTTTCAAGAGTATTCAATTTAAACTTACATCATACTGCCTTCATCCGGGGCTACCAGCTACTCTCTGCTAGCACCACAACCCCCCCCCCCCCCCCCCAAACTTTTTGTTGACAGCACATATTGTTATCAGATGCGTCATGTTTGATTTGAACATATATTCTGACTGTTCCTTGTCAGAAGAATAAACTAGGCATATCCCTGATCCCAAATATTCTAGGGGGTTCTACGGAAACTGTGTTGGGATTCTGCCAGATTTTTCAGTTTGTGGGGGGTTGTAAACCTACAATTTGGGGGTTGTAGGTAGAATTTGAAATGGTTTCTATAGATTTTTAAAGGTAAAAATTTATAAGTTGGGGTGGTCGAGAATTTAGAGGGGTTTACATCCCCATGGGGATGTCGCAGAATCACTGAAACTCTGGAATATTCAGTGTTATATGGATGTCTTGTGAAATATTGCTATCAGTGTCCTAGGAAACTACAATATTTAATCTTTTAAAAAAACTGTTTCCCTTGTAAATATAGCTACTAGCGTTAGCTTGCCTTTCACTTTCATTCGCTTCTGCTTCAGGTATCCTAAACTATAGCACTTCTCTGACATGTAGGCTGCAATTTCTACTTTGAAAAGAAGTCCAATATACACCCATACGTTCAGAAATCCACGTGTTAAACTAAATGCGTTTCTTTAATGTAATAAGGTCAATCACCGTCAGTGATAGTCGAACAACCCAACCCTTTAATTATACACTAATCGATCTTCCCGAATTAACATCATTTTAATAAGAAAAAGAGAGTACAAAAACCCAGGTCCTAACCTTTCCAATTACATGTTATGTTGATTACATAGCTAAAAAGAAGAAGAAGATGAATTTGCTACCAGTCAGTGGCCTCGTAAATGTTGTTGAAAATCCATTTAATACGTACGCACAAAAGAAAAGTAATTTATCCAAATGTTTTGGATCTGTTGTTGCAGTCTGTGGGGGGTCTTTGATGAATGCTTGTTCCTTGTCGGAAATTACGTCACTGCTCACGGTCTTTGAACAACAACAATGCAAAATGCGAGTAAAGTAAACTTAAATGCAATACAAATTGTAACAAGAAATATAATGTCATTACCCTTTAGTTATTTGTATTGTGACATTCGTTTGCATCTACGTAAAAATTTCTTAAAAACTCACTTCCTAACACTTTTTGGATGGTTTAATGTTTACAGCTTCATAATTAACTTATCTCATTGGATTTAATTATTTCTTTTAGGCATCTATGGCTCAGGCCTCAGGGTGAGATGGGATAGGGAATAGGATGTACGAAGGTAACTAGGGACTAATTTGTAGGTATCATCTCGACATTTTTCTAGTATGACAAGAAAAAACTAAAAAAAAACGTCAAACTAGACGGTCAGCTGCTGGTATGGAACTCACGACCTCCTGAATACCAAGCCAACGCTACCAACTGAGCTACGGCCGCTCGGTGAATTTACCTTATAATGTAATACTTTGTAAATACATACCAGGTTATTCTATAAGTAATGTCTCTGCAATGACGCCATCTGACGAGTGAATAGTGAAGTAGACTGGAAGTGTCATAGCTGAGTCATATAGGACACTTGATTGTGCAGCAGTATGTAGAAGGAAAGCGGTCTTCTCCACGTTTTGATAGTATGGTTTGTGTTTGATCATGTCAGTGGCAGAGGACCACATACGGTATGTCATGCTGTATGAATTTTACCAGGGACATCCAGCCAGCATTGGCACGAAATATGCCGTATATGGTCAGGTTGCTGAGGATGTGCGAAAGTGTCAGAGGTGTTTTCAGAGGTGTCGGTTTATGAACACCAGCCTCACCAATAAGCCACGAGTAGGAAGACCTGTGCAGCTGGACAACAATGCCCTGCGAGCAGCGGTGGAGGGAAATCCAATGGAAACTGTTGAAGAACTGGCCAGCGAACTCCATGTCACCCATTCGACCGTTCATCATCATCTACCATACGTGTGGAAACTCGGAAAATGGGTACCCCATGCGTTAACGCCTCAACAGAAGCAGCAGCGAATCGACATCTGCAGTTCCCTGCTCACCCGTCACAGACAGGAGCCATTTCTGGACAGAATGGTGACAGGGGATGAAAAGTGGGTCCTCTACAATAACATTACATGCAAACGGCAGTGAGTACCTAAAGATGGGGGAAGGGGGCGCAGGAACTGTGCCAAAACAGGATCTCCATCCTTGCAAAGTGAAGATGAGGGTTTTGTGGCATATCTGTGGGACAATCCGTTTTGAGCTGTTGCCACGTAACCAGACCATGAATGCAGATGTATACTGTCAGCAGCTTAAACGCCTACTGGCTGCATTGTTGGAGAAACGTCCTGTTCTGGTTAATCACAAGGAGGTGCTCATCCACGGTGATAGCGCGCCCACATAAGGCAAAAAGGACCTATGCTAAGATCGAAGAATGTGACTGGGAGAAACTTCTCCACCCGGCGTTTTCACCATATCTTGCACCAACAGACTACCGTCTTTTTCGCAGCTTGAAAAACAACCTTTCCGGTTAATCACTGCAAAATGAAGATGACGTACGACGAACAGTGACCAAGTTCTTTTCCTCCAAGGCCTGTGACTTCTTTCAGCGGGGTATTCAACAACTGGTTGACAGGTGGCAGAGTGTTGTGGAGTCCGCTGTACACTATTTTCCTGACTAATGGTAATGTTTCAGGTCAGTTATCGTTCTTTTTCTCATGGTGCAAAAATAGGAAATAACTTTTGAAATAAGCTGATAGATGGTTTTTAAAAAAGGATTACAAACTTCCAAGGTAAAAACAAAAACTCGCTTCATAGTGAGCAAAGAAAGTTTTGAAGTATGGGGTGAAGAAACGCTTGCTTTGTATTTACGAAAATCAGTTTTTGCTTCTTTCTAAATAAAATCCACCTCAAAATGATATGAATAATTGTTTATGTATAATCTAATCTACAGGATGTAGAACACTTCCGTACAGTATATATCCGTACACTGTTCTTTTTCATTTCCGGACAGCTTACAATAACATAAGATGACAGGTACCTGTTTTCAGATAACACCGGCACATTTCCGTACATGTCTGGATGGGTACTTTATCAGGTTATGCTATCTTTCGTTAAAACAGAAAGATACTCAAAAGGTGTCCCTAGCACAAAACTAGTTTATACGCAAACTGGTTTGACCCGAAGGACATGATGCCCTGACAAGAGAGCAAAGCTATGCAACAGAAATGTTACACTGGCCCAGGGGTGGAATGGCAATTTTTTTCGTGGGTACACGCCGTTTCATAAATCTTCGGCCACACTGTTCTGGAACACGCGATAACCAAAATTTCAATTTTCGTAAAACAATGATAAATTCTTAAATAAAGATGATTGATTGCATAACAAATAGGGGTAAGAATTACATACATTAAAAAAGTTTGTTTCGTTTGTTATCAGTGAGGGAGAATGTCATTGCCCGGTTAGATAGTAATGATTGCGTATGTCGTCTCTATTCGCACGGAAAATCTTACAAGGGAACTACGTCAGCTGATCAGCCAATATGTACATGAAAAAAAAAATGATTCTTCACAAGGTTCTCACCTGTAATGCGCGAAAGTAACATCCATAGACCAAACTTTTTGAAAATTTTGAATACAAATTTTTAGAAATATCTATTTCTGCATGGTAAAGCATAAGTTTGAAGACACTTGTCGTGTTGAAACCACTGCGGGAATCTGGCCCAACCTTTGAGTAATGACATTAGATGAAGGGCTGCATCTGTCGATGTCATGAGCATCATGGTCGTCAACTTGGAATCTCGAGAATTTGAAATATGAAGGAAGTCATGTGACATCGTTTTAGGCTAGATTGTTCCCAGAAATTCAAATGACATTTGTCACCTACGTTTATTTATTTAGGAGATAGGAATTTTAAAATTTGGGATTTGGAGTCCTACATGTGCTAAATTTAGTGGCAATTTTGGAGGGCACACAAAAACAGTCTTTTTTAAATTCTCATGGGCCCTGTGTAACATCGGGTTCAACGGCGGCGCAGGCATGCTGAATCCGTTGATGGAGATGGCGTAGGTCGTTAATTGTGTATACCATGTGTTTTAGATTACTTCATAGATACAAAGCGAGGTGTATGAAAGCAGGTGAACGAGGGTGTCATGCGATGGGCTATCGTCGAGCGAGCCAACATCAGAAAATGTAAGGCACATCCTAAAGTAAAAGATCATTTAACTACTGTCCACACTACATATAGAAAATAGATAGGATTTGCTAATTCCTCACATTGATCATTTAAGTTTTACTGACGAATTTCATTCTATTCGGACAATATCACATAAGGGAGAGAGAAGTACTCCAGCACATGCTCCTAGTGTTAACATACCAACGCACTCGTAAACCATCCAACCTATAACATCATCAGATGGAATTTTGCATGCTCCACGTTTCGTTTGCTTACAAGAGAATAAGAATGGATTTGGCTATGTAATGTTTAAGAGGTCTACCTGATAATATACTTGTTTAGAGCTTGCTTACTTACTTACTCTATAGCTAACGGAACTCGCAAGTTCATCGCCGCAGTAACAAACGTTCTCCATAAGAGTAGCACAACTGGTAAACTTACCAAGACAATAACAGAAGTACGGACTAAAGTTTGTTATATCGAGTAAGTGTCACGAGGGGTTCCTTACTTTTAATTGACAGTTGGTCTGAACAGGGGGAAAGAACTAACAAAGCTAAGAATATTTTGACTTCATTTTGTAACTCTTGGGAAAGTGAGGCGGCACGTTTCATTTGTTGCTTTCATTTTGCGAGTTATATCTGATACACTCTTTCGAATTTAAATGTTTCCATGTGTAAAGTACTGTATACGATGCATATAATTTATTTGCTTTGTGACAATATTTAATTTCACTTACAAAAATATAAATACATTTTCAGCTGTATTAGACAATTTAATCCTTTAATACAAACGTAAGTATACTTTTACGTACGGTATTTAAAATAACTACAATCATATCTATTTTCAAATGATCAATTTCAGAGCCCCTATCTGCTAAACAAATAAACGTAAGTGCCCAATGTCTTCATATTTCAATTTCTATTAACAAGCTAGCCTAAAACGATATGTCACATGACCCCTTCATATTTGAAATTTTCGAGCTGAATCCAAGGTGGCGACTATGACGCTCATGCCACCGACAGGTGCTGCCATCTTTCATTACCCAAAGGTTGGATCAGATTCCCGCAGTGGTTTCAACACGACAAGTGTCTTTAGACTTAACTTTACCATGTACAAATAAGCACAAATCGACATTTCTAAAAATTTCTATTCAAAATTTTCAAAAAGGTTAGGTCTATGGATGTCATTTTCGTGCATTACAGATGATCAAATATTACGATGTTGAAGTGCTACTGGGAAATTTATAAAAAAAAAATCAAACTCTGGATGGAACGAGAAAACGTTCACACTTCAAGGTAATTCAAGCATTTTTCTTTAATTGACTAGACAGTTATAGAATTGAGAAAGTTTTGAGAATTGTGAAATACAGTAGGAATAAAATGTACAGCCTTTTCTCTTGAATCAAAACTTTCCAGCGTTTGAAATTACAATCAAAATTAGCAAGTAATTGAGACAGTCATCCTAATTTACCTTTTCTTGGAACTCGTCTTCATTATTTCTTTCCCAGTGGTTATTGTTGATCAATGAAAGCTCTTCTGAGCCTAAGCGTCATTTAAAATTTCTTTAAGTGCGAACATAGAAGTTGAGAGAGGGGTCTGAGCTTAATCGCGTAAATAGATCTGTATTCAATTTCGTTCTGGAACTATTCCGCGTGTGGTGCTCTATAATACCTTACTTTTTTCTCGAGCTTCTTCGCCTAGCTCATCTATCGGTATAATGAACTTTCGGACTATACTAGTGCCATGAATGAGTATGTTGGGCACCCAAACTGACATGTAGCGATTACCTGTTGAACAATGCTACATATTATCTTTCTGCAGTTTCGGCGCAGTACTTGTCGAAAACATCCACACTTATTTCATAACGGAAATTAATATCCCTCAAAATAACGGCACACGCACTGATGATGACTTCTACATCTTTGATAAATGCAGATAAAGATATCGGCAAAAAAAATAGCCATCCATGCTTACATCATTTCTGGTTCCGAATTCAGACTTTAATTTTTGTTCTGAATTTCTCCTGAATGATATTTTTCTTCAAAACTTTGTTTCTAATCTTTATTTATCTGCCATACTTTGAACTCTAATCTGTAACTAATGTGGAGAATCTATTTTTAAAAAATCGAGTACAAGCATGAAAAACTAAAAGGTCAACCAAACCTGTATGTGTCGGTGTCCAAAATTCGTTCTCGAATTACATCCAATTGTTCATCATTCTGATCTTGCTTTCAAATATCAACGATAGAACAAAACTGAGACCTGAAAGCCATAAATAAGTTCTAATTCACAAAACTGAGAAATGAGACAAAGCAGGAGTAACAGAGCGCACCTATGTTCTTTCTTATTGCTCCACTGTCGAGCCTCACTTAACAGTGAAAACGCGAATTCCAACGCGCAAAGCGCAGGTGATTTGTTAAAGTAAAAATATCTGTATTCATTAAGGATTAGCCGACAATTGAAAAGTGATTTCATAAGTTTCTCCCAATTCCTTTCCATTTAATTCATTAAATATCAAGAACAATGAAACACAAGCGTTACATTACAGCAAAAATTACTCGATCTATTCAAAATACTACACTTCCATATAGAACATACTCCAACCCAATTTTATCCCCCCTCTTAGTAGCCATGTACCCTAGACTTAATGAATTAGCTTTCTGTATTATACTACGTTGTCAAAGTCATTGAATTGCCGTATTCGCTGGAACCTGCCAAATACAAATTGTATACCCACATCTTGACGAAGATGGATGTCCCAATCTTTTGCTCCTTAATATGTTAGCAATCCCCATATCGCACACATTTTTGTACTCATAAAAAATACCGGCATTTCAGTTTCCGATCATTTTTCTGAGTCTCGGACCATTGTGTGTCGGGTTGCAAATAGCTGAGTACACGGCGTGTACCCACCGTGTACCCAGCGTTGTTCTAATATTTAGGTAGGTACACGCTTCCTTCTAAAATTTTAAGGTGGATACACGCCGTGTACCCGCGTGTACCCTCCATTCCAGCCCTGCACTGGCCTCTATATGTAAGATACACACGAAAAAAAGAGCCTTTTCACAAATTTTGTATTTTGAGAAATCTTGCAAAAAGTTTTCAAACAGCTGAACTTTTAATAGGAATTGCCAGTTTAAGTAGGTGAATTGAATTTTATTTATAGCCTTTTGGTATCTTTGGCTCAGGCCGAGATAGAGGATAAAGAACCTATAAGCAAGGGCTTTCCTACCATCCTGGCATTCGTCTGGTGGAACTGAGGGTACCTCTGGAAAACCTCATTTAAAAAAAAAATTCTTTGTCATTTTCATGTTGCATCTTGAAGGGATTGTATCAACCTTGAAATGAAAGCTTCTCGCATTGTCGGAACCTTTACTAATCATGAATGGCTATAGCTATACAATACAGCGATGAAATGACGATGTAATTAATGTGAATTATATATTAGGGCCATACTGTATGCACTGAGATGCTCTATCCTTAACAAAAAATGTTTGTAAGAGCAAAATAAGAGTTGGAGATTCTCTGCTTATTCAATCGTCTTAAATCCTCCTTAAACAATTGTCAACTTGGATTCTTCTTCAACATTTTAGATTCAATATTTATGGTAGAAGGAACATTTTATTGGGATGGCTCCTCCTTTTCACATTCACTGGGAGCACTATTAATTAATTTTAAGTGACATTTAAAAGAAGGTAATGTTGATATGCAAGTTGTATTAACTACTGGCTACTCAAAAAACAAGATACTACGGAGGTTGTTAGCCCACTCGCTTTCCGTGCTCGTCATCATGGGTTCAATTCCCGCCGAGGTACATTGAAGGGAGTGTTAGGAGATTACTTTACCAAAATCTGTAGGACCCGTTCTTAAAAGCTTAACAGTTTATTTAGGGCGTTAATAAAAGTTCAATCAATACAGGTTACGGAATCACTCATTGTATCAAACCAAATAGTCTGGAGATGACGAAGTGGAAACGTAGGACTGACAAGAGACACTATCAACAAATTCAGGCCGAAAACAGTTTTAGACCCACTTGAAAGAGATCATAACGCAATACATAATACATCATACGCAGGTATTAGCTGTTCAACTGACAAATTTGAGAAGATTTAAAAATCAAAAGTTTGATTTTGATGTCATTTCTAACATGGAATCAAGATTCGACAGTCAAACTTGGCAGGTGAATTCCTGACCAGAAAATTAAATTTTATCTTCATAATTTGACTAATTCTGCTTCATTTTTGAGTTGCAGAGGTTATAATTTGGAGCTCAAAATTTTTTTATAATCTATATATATATAAATGAAAGTAACGATGTTTGTGCTGGCATCACGCCAAAACAACAGATTGCAATGATTTTTCGCACATGATCAGATATTGGTCCAACTTGAACTTTAGACATGTTTTTATTAACCGGAAGTGAGAGTGTCGCAATTTAATTAATAAAAACAATAATTTCATTGTTATAACAATGTAATAAATACATTGTTTCCATTTGTCAAGTTAGTACAACAATCAGAAATAAATTAATTAATTTATAAGTTTTCTGTTCAATTTATAAGCTCAGGGTGCTACCGTTTCGTCCCACTTTCTTCATTCCACCAATTCATCCCATCATCATCCTTATGGCCTGAGCCATAGTTGCCTAAAGGTCTTAAAATAAATTCGAATCCAATTTAAAATGTGATGTCAGCGGATTGGCAGTGTTGCCAATCTTGTATAAAGTTTTATTATTTCGAAGAGTACTGCGTCAATTTATTAGATATTTGGTATTCTGTAGTGAACATGAAGATGCGTGAAACACAAACGCAGGTTCGCAAATGCAAAGTGGGAATATTATGCAAGGTTTTACGTTGAAAATCGATACTTTGATAATTTCTCCTCATTTACTAGTTACAGTTTGCAACATTGATTTCTGTACTTCACATATGATGTTCATAATAACACTAAGAGATATCAAATATCCAGTAAACCGAAGTAGTGTTCTTTGAAAAAAAAAAAACTTTATACCAGTGTTGTAAAGTTGAGAACTCGATGGCATTACATTTTAACTTCTAATATCTGTTCTATTGATACAAGTCAGCTACGGATAACGCATTTTTACGCTATTTATTGTTTAAGATTTATCGAGAAATATTAATTTTATTTATCATTGCAATAAGCCGATTTTGTGCTGGAGGTATCTAAAAAAAAAACGAAGCGGAGGAACTACACTAAACATAAATCCAGTCAACGATGCTGAAATCATATCAATGCAAATTGAAGACATGAATTGCAAAATATGCTAAGTCCACTTTTTTCGTATTTGCATTTTTTCCGTTCGTCGGTATTTATGTTCTAAAGGCTATCCACTTGAAATAAATATTACATCGTAATCCCACCACAGAAACCCTTTTTTTTTTTAATACTTTGGTAAACTTTAATTTGTATGGGTCATTCTAGTGAATTTTGACTTTGGCCCGTCACGATTATCCGTCACGTTCTAGTTAAAATCCCCAATCACAAACATCCATGCCTTGGCCGGGATTCGAACCCGGAACCTTCGTCAAGATTATAGAAGTGACACCCATTAATAATTCTTTGTATCCAAATTTCAGTGCATTTGGGTCGTGCAGGGAAACTTCCTAGGCCTATGAAAAATGAATATTCGATATTTTTCAAGTCGACAACATAGTAACAAATCCAGTACGCTATATGATTAAATATCGTATAGAAAATTTACTTGTCGAGTTAAAAAATATGAAATATTCATTCGTTTTTATAAAACATACACAAGAGAATAGCCCTTGAATTTTACCAAGGTATCTATTCCACTATAGACTCAAACTGTTTTCCAAATTCTAACTCTGTAGTTGTAAAAACACACGAGTTATAGCGCGGACAAAATTCGAAATTTGACACCCTGCCACCTACCTCGGTACAATGATGTTTCCATGTTCTGCTAAAATGTAGTCTTAGCCATTTCTCCCACCTGGTTACTTATTTTATTTAATTACGGGAAGCTGCTATATACCTTCGAAAAATTGCAAAAATCTCAACGAAAAGGGCATGAACACGCACGCCATGATGGGTGCTTTTCAGATGGTTCAGGTTTTCTCACAGGAGAGACCTCAATAACTTATTTTCCATTGTATAGAAAATACATTGAAAATTGTCATTTATTTCAACGCATGTGCTACTTATTAATAGTTATTATGTAAGATAATCATAATAACTATATTTCTTCCTTAAATTTATCACATTCAACGTTAGAATGCAAAGAAATTGAGTTCCGTATTCCTTATAAAAAAACTATTGAAAATACACTATCTAAGTATTAATTAGCACAACAAATCATCACAAATTATCACTTCCATCTCATTTTCATTAAAAAGTTCAACATTTTCTTAAATTTGAAAATAGGCGAAATGTTAAAAAAAAAATCTTATAACAAGTACTTTTATTTTATTTATTTTTTTCTTTCTTTTGCCTCGATGGAATTATCGAAATATCGTCAAAATTCGAAATCGAGGTAAGAGTGAATTTGGATTTGCTACCTCTGAAATGCAAAGTTGTCTGCTGTGTGTGTGTGTAGTTGTGACGCAAGGCGATGTACTTCAGTTGTGACGAGTGTTATTACATATACAGACTTACATACATTTCTATACTCACAGATGCATATTTTCTGTACTCATGTAAAAATCAATACTTCTTTATTAATAATTCCACATGCTCTCCTTAGCAACCATTTCTTGTGTATCCCTGCCTGACTTGCAGTTTTCTTTGTTGGACTTCCCTCTAACCTCAGGCATAGCTACACGTTTAGAGATGCCACATTGTGATAAGGCGCCCGTCTAGACATGTACGAAAACGTGCTGATGTTATCTGGATGTTCCTGTCATTTTATGTCACTGTAAGCTGTACGGAAATGAAACATATTTTAGCATGTACGGATATGTGCTGTACGGATCTGTGCCATATTCAATCTAAGAAAGTTAAAAAATATCTTAGATAACTAAAAAGAATTAAGATAATCAAATGTAAAATGTATAGGGTTGATATCGTTTGATATCAAGTCTGTTCACTTACAACCAGTTCGACACGTGATGTATGCAAGTATACAAACAACTTAAGAGGGCAGTTTGCAAGTTTGAAACAAAAGTTTTCGTTGAACCCTTTTCAAATGTGCAGCAAATTTGTCCTGAAACGTTACCTCTAAAGCACGAAAAATAGAACGTCGAAATTGCCGGTTAATTATGTTTCCCAAGCCGGGTAAATAGGGTCACATTTTCAGCTCTGATTAGAAGATATGCGCTTAATAAGATCAAGCTCTTAACCAGTGATTTTGCCAGGTTTGGAGGGTATATAGCCAAAATTGTGGTGGTGGGTGGGTAACTGAATTTTTTTAAAAAAAAGGTTTCCATCGATTTTGAAGCTTAAAAAAGTTGAAGTTAGGGCGAGTGTATTCGAGAATTGTATATGTGCGATACCCTCGATCGAAGGGGAGCATGCAAAAATTTGCTCTCAACTCAAAAAAAAAGCCAGTATCTCCTTCCTACTCTGAAGTGAAGACACCTTTTACGGAAGTATTTTAAGAACATTATTTGAAAGGGTTTTTTAGATAAAAAAGTGGAGGTGAAAACTAGCGACAAGACACCGCATCCTCAATGACTGTAGGCTAACACGGAACACACATACATCATGACCATTCACAAAACAGGGTCCTTAATATCAAATAAAGCGACTTTCTGCCCTCCAAGGGATTTTCCAAAGCACGTCCTGTAAGCCCTTTAGCAACTTGGTTTAAGGAAAACGTCGGAAGAAGAAAAAAAAAGAATTCGTCTTAAAAAGAATAAATAAATTAAATAAATAATCTCACTTCCTAGCCCAGTTATTAAAGTGTTTAAGCTAAGTGAAAGTTAATGCGTGCGGTGTCCATGTATGTACTGTGATGTGCACATACACGCACTCGGAGAAAGAGAGAGTATGTATGACATATTAACATGAGCGTGATGCCATGACATCGAGCAGAAAATTGGTTACCTATTCTGTTCACAGAATACACGTATTCTGATTTTTTTTTTTTTAAATTTACAAAGTGTGAAGTAACGTGTCAAATTATTCTTATGGATTATAATAATTATTCATGGAAAGTGTATGACAAATTAATAAAGAACAACGAACACACACACACACACATATATATATATGTAGCCTAGTCGGTAGCGCGCTCGACTTCAATGCGAGCGGTCCCGGGTTCGATTCCCGGTGGGGGCTCAAATATTTCGGTGTTGACCCAGCATCGTGAGGACAATTGGGGAGCTGCTGTGAATAAAAGACAGTGGCGATCACAGTGAGAGCTTCGGCTCTCCTCTCCCAACCCGTCTGGTCAGCGTGGGAGCAGTAGACCAACTCCTTCCTTCGGGGAGAGGCCTCATCCACTAGTGGATTGAATATGGCTGTGATTTATTATTATATATA
>JAGDQP010000703.1:0-24048 GCA_022664845.1 Lepisma saccharinum
ATATAAATGCATATTCAAAACTGTGCAATGAATGTGCAAAGGGTTTCCCAAAAGACGGAATGGATAAATGCAGAAAAAAAAGTAAGTCGAAATGAGCATGTCTTTCACGTTGTAACATGTAACGATTGAGCATTGGCGGCAAGTTGATATCAAACAGATTCAAGATTACCGACAAAACACACGTTGTGCGTAGTTGCGTAACTAGCAGTAGAATATATGCAGGGGCGTGGCCGCTTTCCTAAATTTTTTCTGGCCCACATACAAATCTAAATGCAGTGTGCTAAAAAACTAGGTTGTAAAATAATATATCGTGTTTTGTCCCTCTGCTAAATGTCTCCCCTCCTCCTCCAACAGTATGCACCTGCTGATGCCTGGTTGCAGTGGTTAGAACTACAGGGTGTTCAGAAAAGGTCGTAACAATCTTCGGGGGTGATTGCTGACATCGAAACTAGAAAAAATGTTCCCGTAAACATGGGTCGAATTCTGCGTCATTTAGTAGATACAACGTTGCCAACTGGGATCCCAAAAATCAACGCCGACAATGGGATGAAAATGAATAAGTCCCAATAAAGCATGAAATGAAAATATCGTTTCTGGGAAATATCTTCTAACAATATGGTGGATATCAGAAGTGAAAACGCGATATCAGCGGGTATCACGTTGAACATTTGCAAATGGCACTACGTCGGTTTATGAAATTTGTGCATACCCTAGTGATGATAAACAACATACGTATGCAATGCAGGAACTACAATATTGCCAACTATGGATAATACACGGGAGGACATATTCGAGAAAAATACAAATTCTAGCTCGAGTATGATCTATAGCTGGGAACACTGTATATGCTTGACATCACGAGGGCATGGAACAAATCTTATAAAACGACGTGGTGACATGAGAAAATGTTCAACGTGATACCAGGTTGGCAACACTGACAACACGGTGACATCGCGTTTTCACTTTTAATACCCACCATGTTGTTGGAAGATATTTTCATTTCGTGTATCTTCTTTATTGCGACTTACTCATTTTCATCCCATTGTCGGTGTCGACTTTTGGGCTTCCAATTGGCAACGCTGTATCTCCTAAACGACGCAGAATTGAACCCATGTTTACGGGAACTTTTTCTTGTTTCGATGTCAGCAATCACCCCCCTTCCCCGAAGTTCGTTACGACCTTTTCTGAACACCCTGTATATGTTGAGAACGAATTATGCAACTACCACACTTATACCAACTTAGCACAAATTGTTGCAAAACATCAGAAAATCCTTAGCGAACCTCGATCTCCTTTCTCATGTTGCGACGTGAGATCGAGGTTGAATATCGCGAGATCGAAGTTTGCTTCGCCCCCGTCCGTTTCAACACTTTTGCCTCCATTAAGGTTTTCTGAGACTTCGCAACAACTAGTGCAGTAATTGCACACTTCATCCTCACATGCAATTCTAACCACTGCAACTTTGTTTCATTTGGGGCACATGGGAACACTTCACTGCATGTCAGCAAACCCTGCTTTACTGCTAGTTATGCAACCACCAACCGTTACCGAAAGGATTTTACTCAGATATCTTGCATCAGTCTGAAATATAGACTAGCGACCAACGCATTTTTGTTGCCCGTTGCGATGTTGTTGATGACATGCTCATTTCGACCTACATTTCCTTCTGCGACTATCCGGGAATCACTTCCTTCCTTCGGGGAATCTCTAGCACAGCCATTGCACAACTTTGAGCGACTTGAGCCTGAGATACCTAAACAACAAATACATTTAAATTCAGTTAGCAATTTTGAAATATGCATTTTTTTAATAGACCACTTGCCCTTTACAATTTTATCAGCCACCCACTGAAAAGTCTTTCGTATTTGAAATAAACTGCTCTGAAGTTCATTTCATCATGCCTACGGACACCTGAAGTTCCGGAGCTAAACATTTCGAATTTTTTATAGGAACTTCTCTCGTATTTTAATGTAAGCAATCACTTCCCGAAGGTTGTAGGTAGAGTTCAAATACACCATGTACATTGTTTAACCAGTGGTTAAAATTTCCTAAATATATTCGCCAAGTAGATTATGTATTCTTGATCTATTTGATTATGTATTCGATATCCTTCTTAAAAGTCTTAATCTTTTTCATCCGAAATTAAATTTTACACATGCCTAAGAATAGTCTGGTAAAACTCATTTTGTAGACCTATTAGTTTCCACACGTAGAAGAAACATGACACAATAAAATAGATTTCACACTACCTACCTACCTACATGGCGCTGTAGGCCTTAGTGGGCATTGGCCTCCTTCAGTCTTCGCCTCCACTCGTCCCTGTCAATTGCTGCTCTTCTCCATCCTAGCAAATGTTGAGTATCTGCGTGCACTGTCTCTTCCCATCTTAAACCTGGTTTTCTTACTGGTTTTGTAAAATTTTCCATCCAAGGCCTTCTTTGGAATTCTATACTCCTTCATTCTTTGTACATGACCTACCCATCTTAATCTTTGAATTTTTACTACATCTACATCTTTGTATAGTTCGTACAGTTCATCATTCCGTCGGATTCTCCATTCTCGTCTACGGGACCGTATATTCTTCGTAAAATCTTCCTTTCGAAAGTGCCCAACGTCTCTTCCATCCTTTTGCTTATGCTCAAAGTCTCGCAACCGTAGCATATCACCGGTCTAATGCGAGTTTTATTGAATCTTAGTTTCGTGTTCCATGTTATTTGTTTCGATCTGAAAATGGTTTATAGTGAGTTATATGCTCTGTTCGCTGCTGCAAGTCTCGCTTTGATTCATTCTATTTGGTCATTATCATCACTTATGATCGTTCCTAGGTATTTGAACTTAGTTTCTCATTTGATCTCATCATCTTCTAATTTAATAGATCCGTTACCTTTGGGATTCCTGCTCTGTAACATTGCTTTTGTTTTGTCTGTGTTGATCTTGAGTCCTATTTCCATAGCTCTTCTCTTCAATTCCACATACGCTTCCTCGGTAGCTTGTTTCGTTCTGCCCATATGTTTATATCGTCTGCATATCCTATTAGCTGAACTGATTTGTAGTAGACTGTTGCGTTTCTGTCTGCTGGTATTTGTCTTATTATTAAATGTCCCAATGAGAGAATGAACAGGGTTGGAGCCAATCCGTCTCCTTGTTTCAGGCCATTTTTTACTGTAAAATTGTCGGTTGCGAGTGATCCTATCTTGAGTCATCCATGGTTGCTTTTACTAGTCTTATTAACTTTCTAGGGATTTTAAAGTTCTCCATAATTTCGTACAATATTGCTCTATTAATGCTGTCATATGCCTGCTTGAATTATATAAAGATTTGGTATATGTCAACGTTGTGTTCCCACGCTCTTTCTAGTAGCTGTTTTAGTGTGAAAATCTGGTCTGTTGTTGATCTTCCCGGTCTAAATCCACCTTGGTATTCTCCTATTATGGTTTCTGTGTATGTCTTCAGTCTGTTTGTTAGAATTGTTGTTAGTGTTTTGTACTCTGTACACAACAGGGATATCCCTCTGTAATTATGACACTGAAGTCCCCTTTGTTTTTGTATATTGGAACAATTATGCTAGTTTTCCATTCTGTGGGTTTCTTCTTATCTTCCCATATCTTCGTGATTAATCCATGATCAAGTTTGTGCCCCCATGTTTGTATAGTTCTATTGGTATCCTATCTGTTCCTGGTGCTTTGTTGTTGTATAGTTGGTTAATGGCCTTCTCTACTTCTGTAATATCTGGTGGTTCAGTTTCTTCATTTGGTTCTTCTATTGTTCCTTTGCTGTCATACTGTTTCTCATATGTACTTTCACCCTATGATTCTTTTGTATTCAGTAGACCCATGAAATAAGTTTTCCATATGCTTGTTATTGCCTTCTCTTTCGCTAGTGCTGTTACCGCCCATACAATTCATTTTATCTTATCTTAGGTTGAGATTAGGAGATCGGAGTGGCCAAGCATTTTGGAAATGATATACTATTTGCTTCGCAAACATGTTATCCCCACTTTGCAGGACAGAGATAATATTGACACAATTGCTTTCATACAGGATTAAGATCCACCTCACATCGATCGTCAGATGAAACAGTTCCTCATAAAAGCATGAGGTGCAAATCCAGTCACTAGTAGTAACTCGTTGCGAGAGTAATATATATATATATATATATATATATATAAAGATAGAGAGAGCAGATTTGACTTGTACGATTTTATGATCTACTTACTAGGCATCTCACATTCGAAATAAATCGCACTAAAGTTTATTTGCCCACACCTACGAATACCTGTAGCTTCGAAACTATACACTTTTCGTTTTTTGATTATTTTTACAGGATTTTTTTTCTAGTAATCGGCTCCCGAAGTTTGTAAATGTAGTTCATATATACTTTGTAGAAAATTCGATATGATCCCTTATTATAGTAGTGAGAATAGGTGAAAAGGGGCTTGCAGTAGCTAAACCGTCCTCCTGAATGTAAAATTTATTCTCAAACTGAGAAACATAAGTGGAGATGCGTAACTAAATTAAATTTGTGAGTTTTTATTTATATTATTATTACCACCAAATAAGCACTTGCACAGTCAGTTCGGAAAGCATGTATCCAATCTTTTTTTTTTTTTTTTTTTTTTTTCGAATACGTGCCTTTGGAATGGATAGATACATTTGAATACAGTTTTCGTAACTTACAGAAAATCACATTCTGTTTGAGTTACAGGTCCAATTTCGAGAAGCAATTTTACGACTGACTGTAAGTGACAATGCAAGATCGATGCCAGTAGAATTTTACGTGTCGAACTCCAAATAATCTCCAGGCATTGACAATAAATATAACCAAAAGCAGTTACAGGAATAATTTAGTCAAGGCACAACAAATAAAAACTAACAAAAATAAAAAAATCTAAATTCATTAGGTTACCTTTTTTCTGGAAAATTACACAACAGATTAAGAAAGCTTTTGTGAAATATTACTTAAATCCCGCATTGTGCCCACTAAAACCTTAGAGGAGTCATTTAGTGGCTACAAAAGTTACTTTTCCGATTACTTCAATCCTCGGGTGTATATAAAGTCACGTGTTAATTTAGGAATACTTACTTCGGGATGACCTTACTTGGACCTTTTTATTAGAATCTCCAATCATAAGAAAATGCTTTTCTGAACTTTCTGAACCTTTACATTGCGAAAGACCTAAGAAAACATAAAATTAATTTTATGGGCGGTAACAGCACTATGGCTTACGTCCGTCCCGCGAAAGACATAAGATATAAGCTTGTAGGTATTTTATACAAAGCTACCAGGTGCGTAAATATGAAACCGGAATTTATGTACAGAAAAGACACAGTGATTGGATGACAATGCTAAGAACTATTTTATTCGAAGTATTGGCCATCGCCAGCGATACATTTCTGCCATCGTTCCGGCAATGTGTGGATGCCAGACCAAAAAAACTGCCTCTTGTGCTGCAAACCAGTCATCAAGTCTTTTTCATACATTTTCGTAAGATGTGAAGCGCTGGTCAGCATGTGCGTGTCCCATGGATACAAATAAGTGAAAATCGGAAGGCGCAAAGTCTGATGAGTAAGCCGCATGCGGAAGGATTTCCCAGCCAAACGTTGCAATCGTTTCCTTGACCGGTTTTGCTGTGTGGGAAGGTTCATTATCGTGAAGCACAATCACTTTATGTTGTCTTTACTGTTTCGCCAGGTTTCAGTAGTTCATAATAGATCACTCCCTTCTGATCCCACCAAACACAAAGCATTGTCTTCCGTTCATAGCGATTTGGTCTTGCAGTCGATGTCACCGGTTCTCCTGGAGTTACCCATGATCTTTTACGCTTAGGATTCTCGAAATAGATCCACTTTTCGTCACCAGTCACGATTCGATGGAGAAATGATTTCCTTTTGTACCTGGCGAGCAGAATTTGGCAAGTGGTTTTTCGGTTTTCCTGCTATCGTTCAGTCAATGCATGTGGAACCCATTTTTCCACCTTCTGAATCTTGCCCATGGCTTTTAAACATATGGAAACTGCTTCTCGTGTCACATTTAATTGATCCGCGAGTTGTTGTTGCGTTTGAGCTTCATCCTCATCCAACAAAGCTTGCAATTCGCTGTCTGCAAACTTTTTCGGTGGTCTTCCACGTTCTTCGTTTCTCACGTCAAAATCGCCACTTTTAAACTTTTTAAACCACGCATAGCACTGTGACTTACCAAGAGCATGATCACCGTAAGCTTCGACAAGCATGCGATACGATTCTGCAGTAATTTTCTTCAAATGGTAACAAAAAATCAATGCTGTCCGCACATCGTAGTTTGTAGGTACAAATTGCGCCATGTTCAGTGCTATTAAACACTACACTATGACATGAAACTTGTCTGGTTGTGAGTTGCAAATCGTTATCAGTAGTCAAAACAAGCAAGTGGCGCCAAGGACGCAGTTTTACGGTAACCACAGTGACAGCCAACGCCGTCTATGCACAAATTCCAGTTTCATATTTACACACGTGGTAAAACACCTATACATCGCTCTGATAAGGAAATATGCTATATCATAACCAAATATCGAATCTTAACACTGGTCCCTGAAAATTGCACAAAGTTTAGTACCATTTCAGTGAGCCTGCTCACTAAAAAAAAATAATTCAACACATACATTCTAATTTTATTGTGAAGGAGTTTATTATTGTGGAAATTAAGGTTTAGTATATATTATGTATCTTTTTTGGCATTTGAACGATCCAATTACTTTCAAAATCGTTACGTATTTTAGCCCCAAACACTTATTTAATACGTAGATAATCTTCTATTTTTTGATAATCTAGGTTTTAATGTTTTAACACACGCGCATAGCTTGTATTTGCTCTCTTTTTTTATTTATTAATTCTCAAAATATAGTTGAAGTCTTTCTCATACTTTATTCCTTTTCGTAATTACTTGCATCACTTTCGAGTTTTTAAATCACACACCACATACAGATGCTTATCAGAATAATGGAAACACCTGTAGTTGGCAACACGTCAGATGTATGGGTTGGCAGTGGTGTCGGGGCGACCGCAGCGCCGGACTGCTGGTGGTGGTGTGTTAGGTCGGTCTCCATACTACGTCAGGCGTCGTGGAACAGGAGTGTGCAGTGGCTGCAGCAGACGGAGGTAGTGTAAAATGGGAGACCTCTCAGAGTTTCAAAGAGGGCAAATTGTTGATGCGCAGTTATGTGGAGTGAGTGTGACGGCAGTGGCTAGTGTGTTAGGTATGTCGCCAGGGACAGTGTCGAAGGTGATGACGGCCTACACAACACACGGGAAAACCACATCGGGGAAGCGGAACAGTGGGCGGAAGAAAAGCATCAGTGACAGGGCACGCCGGGTATTAAAGCGCATTGTCACGCGGAACCGTCGTGCCACTGCGGCGCAAGTGACGGAGGAACTCAATCAGCACCTCCCCCAACCTGTTTCGACAATCACAGTCCGCCGCGAATTACATGACATGAACTTACGGGGTCGTGTTGCACGGGCCAAACCTCTCATCAGGGACCAGAACGCTTTAGCACGCCGCAAATGGTGCCGCGACCATGCAACTTGGACCGTTGACGACTGGAAACGTGTGGTATGGTCGGATGAGTCACCATTCACCCTATTCCAAACCACGGGCCGTGTTTATGTGTGGAGAACGCCCAAAGAAGCGTATGATCTGCAGTGTCTCCGCCCAACTGTGAAACATGGCGGCGGCACGGTGATGCTGTGGGCCGCAATATCATGGTTTTCATTGGGTCCTGTGGTCACACTTCGCGGACGCATCACTGCCAACGATTATGTCGCAATTTTAGGAGACCACTTGCATCCTATGGTCCGGATGTTGTTCCCGGACAATGACGCCATATTCCAGGATGATAATGCACCCATTCACACAGCTGGAGTTGTTGCAGCGTGGTTTGAGGAACATCGGGATGAAGTTCAACACCTCCCCTGGCCCGCCCAATCCCCAGATCTCAACATAATTGAACATCTGTGGTCCATCTTGGAAACACGACTCCGGCGACGATTTCCACCTCCATCCTCTCTCACAGAACTGGCCGATGCCCTGCACGAGGAATGGTGTAATATTCCACTTGCTACCATTCACGACCTCTATGCCTCCATCCCACGTCGCATCAAGGCTGTTCTGAAGGCGAAAGGTGGCCCGACACCATATTAATCTGGTAAGTTGCACTTTCGTTCAGGTGTTTCCATTATTCTGATAAGCATCTGTATGTCGACAATTAATTATATGTTCCCCTTTGCATTGCATTATTAATTTAGACCCCGTCTTATTACGCATCTTTTCAATGCGTGTAACTTCGTTATTCTAACCCATTATCTTGCATACCTGAAACTGATCATTATAGATTCATTAGTACAAATTTCCTTTCTGTATTATACACTTTGATCCATTCAGCACACAATTAGCTTCTGTACTTAAAGATTGGAGGCTTTCTTAGCGCTGGTGATTTCGTTAATTTTAATTTTTAATCTCTCGCGCAACCATATCAGTTTTTAAGTAACTTTTATAGTTCTTTGGGTCTGTAAATTTGATATGTGTACATCATAATGTGAGAAAGATCATGTGCTGGGTGCTGTTTTACGATTTGGGTCTGATACCAAACTGGTAGCTTTTGAATCCTGGATATATTATAAGATGCTGGTTATCTGATTATTATTATTATTATTATTATTTTTTTCATACGAATATAGGGTCATATAAAAAGTCTCCGCGGTTTTTTGGTACATTTTTGAACAAAAAATTTCTTTATTGAAAATCAATTTTAATCAAGTACATATTGACCATTATTACCTACGACCTTTTGCCATTTTTCGGGTAGCTTCATAATTCCATCGGTGCAGAACTTCCTTGGTTTTTCGTCGAAAAATTTGGCCAAGTGATTTTCAGCGGCGCTTCGGTCGGCCAAGTTTTTACCATCAAGAGAGTTTTGCAGAGACCGAAACAAATGGTAGTCAGACGGTGCAAAGTCCGGGCTATACGGTGGATGCATCAAAACTTCCCAACCAAGTTCCGTCAATTTGTTCCGAGTCATCAAAATGTGTGTGGCCGCGCATTGTCATGATGGAACACAGCTCCCTTTCTGTTGGCCAATTCTGGTCGCTTTTTCTGGATTGCCTCGTTCAAATGGTCTAGTTGTGTACAGTACGTCCATTATGAGCTGCTGTAACCTGACGAAATCATCAGTTCGGTCCTGCACTGTGCACAACTTGACCGTCTGAACGAAGCAATCCAGAAAAAGCGACCAGAATTGGCCAACAGAAAGGGAGCTGTGTTCCATCATGACAATGCGCGGCCACACACATCTTTGATGACTTGGAACAAATTGACGGAACTTGGTTGGGAAGTTTTGATGCATCCACCGTATAGCCCGGACCTTGCACCGTCTGACTACCATTTGTTTCGGTCTCTGCAAAACTCTCTTGATGGTAAAAACTTGGCCGACCGAAGCGCCGCTGAAAATCACTTGGCCAAGTTTTTCGACGAAAAACCAAAGAAGTTCTACACCGATGGAATTATGAAGCTACCCGAAAAATGGCAAAAGGTCGTAGGTAATAATGGTCAATATGTACTTGATTAAAATTGATTTTCAATAAAGAAATTTTTTGTTCAAAAATGTACAAAAAACCGCGGAGACTTTTTATATGAACCTTTATTTTTCTGTGACCAGTCACCATTTCCATCGTTTGGACTGGTTCCTAAAGTTCCACGGACCTTAACCATGTTTAGTACCAATGGATGTTCACTAGTTGAATACGTCCACATTTGCCAACTAGGAACTGTGGTATACAGAACGTAAAAGTACCCGTTTTACGTGATATGTATTGCACGGTAAATATACACCATTTTACGATGGGAAGGAAGATAAAACCATTCCCTGTGCGCACTTCACAAATTCTGGACCTACGAAACAAACTGAGGTACATGTAGGATAGTCAGTCCTATGCTCCCAAGGTGCCCAAGAATTACCAAGGACACTCTGGTACTCAATTTGCAGGATGATAGGATGCAGAGCGCCAGGCATGGGAACACTGCGAGAAAAATCTACAGTGTGTTGACCTGGATGTGAACCCGGGCCGCCCGATCGTAGTCAGACGCGCTACCGTCTGATCCACGGTGACTCCGATGGGTATGAGGCTCGTGATCATAATTCAGTGATTATTAAGTACTTTCGAATCATTTCGGGTTGAGTGAACTAGAGAATCGTTGATTTCTTATATCAACAGAAATAATTAAGTTTATTTATGAATAGACGAAAAGAGTTTCAAAGGGAAATTAAGATCTCCCCCCCCCCCTCCACTCATTGGGGTTTAGATACACTTAGGTAATATTTCATCTTGTAATTTAGAAGGCTTGCAAATATACGAGAAATAAGAAAAAAAATATTGTCACCATTGTTTTTGCTGTTAGTTCGTTTAAACTACATTCTATGGCCTGAGCTTTAGATACCTAAAGGCCATAAATGAAAAACATCGAATTACGTTGTACGATCTCTTGTTGCAATAAAAAGATATTTTTAAAATAAGTTTTTCTATAAAAATATTTCTTAGAAAGTTTCTTCTGCCTCTGAAGCATGTTCTTGTTTTTTAATTCGACTTACTCCAAACGTAATATTGCTATGGAAAAGGAAGAACACAGATCGTGATAAATTAATTAATTAATCGGAGTGAATTAACTATTAATTTCGCTTATACTAAATTGTGATAGATAATAATTTTTAAGCTTTAGAAATAATAATTCTTTCTGTATTTCCATTCTAACGATGAAACCATGAACCTTTTAGTAAATCTAGATAATCTTTTAAACTAACCCTAAGTGTTAGTATATACTGTAAGTGACTATATTATTTGGACCTAAAACTATTATACCAGGGTCACTCCAAAAGAAATGCACAGCATTCGTTTAAAATTTTTATTTTTATTCTACATCTTTGCTAGTTTTGCAGTATGTTGATACGTTCTTTAGGAACAAAATGTCACGCTTCCACACAATCTCCGTTCAACTTCCACCTTTAACTAGAGCCTGTATACGTGCACGGTAGAAGTCGACTAGCACGTCTGAGTCACTGTTAAGCAACCTTCACCAGGGCGTCATCATCTTCAAACCTCGTTTTGCAAAGCGATTCCTTAACTTGCACACACTTGCTTCTTCTGTTCCCACTTGGAGTGATAATTCTTTCACTGTAATGCACTTTTCAGCCAAAAGCATATTGTGGACGCCCTGCAGATGGTGAGAAGATTGTGAAGTCTGCTTCTTGCCGCTGCGAGCACCAGTTATTCTGCTTGTCCACCGGGTAACTGTCCTGCGGGTGACAGTCATCTCCATACATCTTTTCAACCTCTTGTGAAAGTTTCCAACCAATTCGTTCTCAACACTGGAACTCTGTAACTGCAGGTTGCTTCTGACGAGATATCAACTTCATCAGTCATCTTCAAGGAGTGCGATAACTGCACCACGCATAGGAATGAGTTGAACAAATCAAAAAACAAGTGGGAAACGTGCTTTTATGAATATAAATAAAAAAGGTGTGGACTCGAAATTGGGATTTTGAGTGAATGTTACATTTCTTCTGGAGTGACGCATTTGAATTTATAATGTCGTTTTTGTTTTTTCAGGAGCGTCCCAACAGAAAATAACGAATTGAGCCGGAAAGACGTAACGAGACGAAGAGGTCGACCGAAAGGAAGAAAACCAAAAGTAGTGGGGTTCTTTTGTGAGTACTGCAATAAAGGGTTTTTGTATCCCGGTCACTTGAAAGTGCATGTACGATCACACACTGGAGAAAAGCCATATGTTTGCGAGAAGTGCAGAAAGAAGTTTTCGAAAGTAAGCCACCTAAAAGTGCACATGCTTTGCCATACAGGTGAAAAACCATTTATTTGTCAACACTGCGACAAGGGATTCTCCACGTCGGCTAACCTGAGAGTGCATATACGAACGCATACAGGGGAAAGGCCTTTTACTTGTCAACTCTGTCAGAAGCCCTGTTCCACGTCAAGTGACCTCAAAGTTCACATGAGATCCCATACTTTGGAGAAACCTTACAAGTGCGAATATTGTTTAAAAGCGTTTTCAACTAGTGCCTATCTGAAAATCCACACACGTTCTCATACAGGGCATCGACCGTACCCGTGTAGTTATTGTGACAAAGCATTCACGACACCTGCTCTTGTGAAGGCGCATATGAGTACGCATACAGGAGAAAAACCATTTATATGTCAAAAGTGCAATAGGACATTTTCAAGGCCAGATTATTTAAGAATGCACTTGAAGTCACGAAGGCATGCCAAATGCATTCACGTAAATTCCATAGAAGGCGCTGTTTGCGAACCGTCAGCTGCGGATAAAATCATTCCTAAATAGTTCCTGCTATGGAGGGAAATTCTGGAGGTCTTATGTTAAGGTAAGAGGTAAAGTTATTCCCTGTGCCATGTGCACGCGCAGTGAACGGCGCATGAGGAATGTGGAAGTAGCGCTCCACATATTCTCTTCCTATGGCACGAAGTGATGGGTGGTTAGTCCCACGCTCAGGCGCCTTTTCCTCAAGGTGCCCTAGAGTGCGAAGAAAACATTGGTACTCAGTTCTGTAATAGGCTGATGGCACTTCAGAGCGCAAGGCATGAAAGAGCTAGAAAATTCTCGAGCGTGCTGAAAAGGGATTGATCCCGATTAGCCCGATTTGTAGTCAGATGCTGTACCGCATGAGCTGAAGCGACTCTACAGGTCTTATAGTATTAATGTTTAGTCAAGGGTCTTTTATTTTATCATGCGTGTAACTTTTTAAAATCTTACTGAGTCACTGGTAGCATAAGGTGTGGAAATATGTAATGGCTATCCACGTAGCCATCTAATTTTCTCTTGTTTATTAACAACTGTTCTTACTGAAGCGTCTCTGGCAAAGGATGTCGTTTCAGTTCTTTCCTTATGCCTTCTTGGAACGCTACAATGAGATTCAAAGGGTCTTGTCACTGCGGATATTGTTCTTTTGTGTCATCTATGGCATTTCTCAGTATAATGTATGACTGTGTTACTGGATGGTGCCATCTGATCATTACGTCTAGTGCTTTTAACGTGTTTGTATTAAGTCGATCGCCAAGAACTTCGGACTTTTGGCGTAGAGCTTCAGTGGAATCCACAAAGTAAAGCTGATTATGTTACTATGTTACTGCACTTTACTGTACTGCTTCGACACACTGTACTGCAATTCTGTAGAAGAAATTATGTGAAATGTTACATTTGGCCGCATATGGTAAACGAAGGATGCTTTCCTGTCACGTGCTGCCTTTGCGATAAAGGAAGCTATACTCAAAAGTGTTATAGGTACGTATGTTAATGAAATATTTTTTACTTTCTTCGGTCTGAGAGCTTAGAAACCTCATCATAGGCTCCGGGCACAGCGCTAAGTCTGGAAATACAACTGCCAAACTGACAGCCAGTTGCAAAGCACAAATCCTTAATCGGATGCTCTCGTCTCATAAAGGACTTGTTTCCAGTATGTCAGATTGCCTCTCTATGTCAATCTGGGCGGTACTATTCTGCATTGTAATGCCGGATCTGGTACGGGTATTCTCTCTAGAACAACGGGGCCAGTAGACGTGTCAATAGGTTGATGCGAACTGAGTCAGCGGATTGTCCTCAGATCCTTGAAAATTATGTAGCTCTTCATGAGATCTCGTTGTAGCAGAAAACCACGGTTTGATCGCTATTAGCCACGTGAGAAGGTTTTCGATCTTTAGAGACCTGCGATATTAAGCGAGCAAGTAGTAAATAGCTTGAGCTTTGAGAAGAAGGTCCATCATTGATATTAGGATAGTTGGGCTTTTTGTGATCTTTTCAATAGTGCTTGTAGCGTTTGATCCTTGTACTACTAATCGCGCAAGAGGAATGTCCTCGAATCCTTGCGACGATTGTACTTCACTATTACAATTTGCATCTACAGTCGTTGTCTGTTTAGTAGTACTGATTGCAATATTATCTGATTTAGATTTTACGATGAGCGTGAATATTGGAACATTGTCAGAGCTCTGGCTAGAACTTATGTATCGGTGGATGACTAGATTCATCCCTGAAACCGAGAAAGCAATTCACGTTCTCGTAGGGTAGTTGTTATTTGCAGATAATTACTTATCATACCCAATTTACCAGTAACACTAAATATAGTGTGAGTACACGACTATTTTAGGAATTATATTATTAATACTCTCGCAAATAGTAAATGAAATATTGACTAATAAGCACTAAAGAAATAACTTATTTCAAGTCATACTTCCGCCGGATTCCTTATACTTTCGTGGTGCATGTGTATATTGATGATAAGATACGTGGGAACGCTGAGCTGGCCATTTTTTAAAGTACGTGTTGTAATTTGCTCGCCCCGAGAGACTGCAGCGCTGCCTCGCTCTTCAGTGTTCCCGTTCCTGCAGCAGCATCGCTGTGCTCAAATCCATGATGTATGCGTTTTAAGTGCTCGTATCTTCTGACGTCCCACTTGTTCTTCTTCAACTTTTTATTTTGTACTGTTCTGCGTTCTTTGTGTTTGTTCGCTTGTGGTGAGCTGTATATTGCATTGAAGACATATATGTTAAACAAGAAGAGTTGCCTCGTGACATTGTCGTCTAATTCTTTGTTTTCTCTCTCCAAAGTGCCAACGTCATCATTATCATGGCACAAAATTTGTCTCGATCCCTTCTTTGACGGCATTTCCTGACTTCTTTTTTATTCCTACTTTTGCTTCTATCTCTAGCAGTCATGTGAAAATGGAACTACTTGTCTGTAATATAGGGTCAATAGGAACTTCGGAAGAATTCCCCGGAGTACAGCCATCCTCAGAGGGGCTCAATTGAGATTCATCTGGAACGTCGTTAGATCTGACTCATTTCTTTCTATTATTGCTTGCGTGATTCTCCTCCATTTCTTCCAAACGCCTTTTGGTTCCAATTCTTGGACGATTCTGTTCACTGAGACGATCGACTCAAAGTTATCTTCGCATTCGGTGTATCGATTACTTCTATTTAAAATTGGAATTGTAGGGATGTTTCCCTAGGGTTTGTCTATGGTCTAGGATAAGGTTTTACATTCATAGGTCCACTAGATTCTTTGTCTCTGAATATAAGTCGTTGAATCTGTTTCATTGTCGCTTCCTATATGGTTAAACATGGCAATATTTAGGCGTTGTGCTCAACACTATTGAGTACTTGGAAGGTGAATGTATGATTGTACATTAGGGTGGAACGGAAATGGCCTTTTTTTTTAGATTTTAGTTTGGTAATAGTGGGGAAAAGTTGCCTTTTAGGTTCAAAAAGAATACAAATTTTAGTTGCAATACTACAACATCTTGAGGTGCCGTAAAGAGCTTAAAGTTTGTAAAAAAAGATTATAAACTTTGATAAATTATTTTTTATCAATTTCTCGTACATATAATGGTACAAAAGATGGTTTTAAATACATATATAAGCATTAGAATTGGAAAAAAATAGTAATTCCAAAATATAATGATAAAAAAAAATGTTTATTTCTACTTCATTGACAGTAACCTTTTTTTTTAATTAAATTTTGGCATCTTCTCACGTGAGTCAATTTTTGCTCTTATGTATCCTTCATAACACAGACATGTTGAGCCATTTCGGTCACCAGTTTCACAGCTCTTTCCACTGTTTGCGTGTGACAAGGAAGCCGGGGAAACTCGATAACCGGGTCCACTTTACTATTTGGTTCAGCTTCAGATGCCTTCCGTAAAAAGTCTTCGACAAATTTACTGAAAACATGTTTAAACAAGGGAGGTTTAGTTACGTCATTTTCAGACCATAAGATCATGTCGATGTAATCCTTTGCATCGAAGTTTATCTTTGGAACTTTAAACTTCCTGACTCCGCCTCTACTTTCGGTTCTTGCTTTTAAAACACGTCGTAAACGAAGTTCTCTTTGAATTTGGCGTTCATCACATAGCATGGACAAAAGGAGATTTTTCGGAGCAGCAAAGTACCCATTTCTTTGAATAATCGTGTCTATAACGTTCTTGAGATTGTCAGAGAGAGAGCGTGAATAAGAGATAAGGTTAAACAGATGTTTGGAACCATAAGCACATGAGGGTTTTAACTTAATATTAAAACCACACAGGCACATACACTTTCACAATGTACTCAGCCAGAGTCTTAAGGTTTTCAGTTGGATTTTCAATTTCTACATACAATCTAAGCACGCGGTTGAATAATGCCAACCACCTGGAGTAAGTAAGTTTTCCAGAGTTTCTTACAGATAAATTCAGTGAACAATTTCCACTTGATACAGCGATACACATATCCAATAAATACTTCTGATCTGTACTTAAATCTTTTTTGTCCTCCAGAAGAGGAAGGTTATTTTCAGTTGGCAAGAAAGTAACCACAGGAAGATTAGTACAGTTCTCTAGCTGCTGACCTATTTCGCCTTTAAACTCATTGGGTCCCTTCGTTTTACCATCTAAATGACAAAAGAGATGTCGCAATGGTAGCTCATTAACATGGAACAAACAAATTAACCAGTGTAAAGGTCTTCCTATTTCCTTTTCTAGCAAAGAAATCACACCTTTATAATGTCCAGTGTTTACAACGGTTCCATCACACCCAATAGCAGTATAGTTCAAAAGTTGTTTGTTGTGTTCTCTATCTTCAAGGAACTCCAGTATACTGTCTGCTATGTCTTTTCCGGTGCCAGATTTAAGTGTCACGTGGCCTAAAAACTTTTGAGTTTGGTTCCTGTTAGTGAAACGTGCTCTTCTGTAATAACTTTTTTGTACAACTTAGTTCCTTTCTTTTCTTGAACAATTGTTTTGTCTTCCATCAAAAACAATCTATTTTCGGTTAGCTGATTATAACGACTGTCATTAATGAGATCTCTTCGATTTGTTGATCTTACTCGTCTAATTTTCATCCTGTTTATTACTTTGTTTTTGCCATCTTCTGCGATTACACCCAAGTCCTGTAAAGTAGCACTAGCTATAGCTGCAGCAGCTCTATGTGGTATTCCGATACGGTCAGCAATGGAAGCTACAGATGGCAATTTATAACGCATTTGAGTGCTTTTCTCTTCCAGTTTTGAAGGGCCTGGTAGATTTGTCTCTTCTTGTATATTTGAAGGACCTGGTTGGTTTGCCTGAAGGTCTTCTGGTAAAGAACACTGCTGTACTTCAGCGCTGTCATCGTCAGTAACAGTTTCTGATACACTAGTATTTTTCGTCCGTTCTTGATTAAACTTAACTATTCTCTGTAGTTCTTTTTCTTTCTTCCTCAAAGCGCTTGTGGTACCTATATCAATATTACCTATAACCAGTTTCTTGTTAAAGCGTTGATCTGTTAGAAACTCTTGTTCCATAGGTGGTACCTTTCTTCTCTTTTATACAAGTACAAGTATTGAAGTTCACACACTTACAGGCAGCAATATCAAATGAACGTTCAGATTCTTCTTTAAATTTTGCGAGGTTGCAGTCAAACATGTGAACCTTTTCTGCTTTTAGACCTTAACCCTTTCACTGCGTAAGTCGACTTTTGTCGACGGAAAGAAAATTTCCCAAACCAGCAAATGTCGACTATAGTCGATGTTTGTAAAAATTTTACTCCGTATCTTGGGTTTGTCAAGAGTAGTCGTCCAAGGTGCTTCGTGCGATTTTTTGCGTTCTACTGTTTTCGATAGTGCTGCCATCACACGGGAACTCTTTAAACTAGCAATAATGACTTTTAGATAATGACATTGATTTTGTAGATGACGAGGAATGGGCAGCCGAAATGAATAACAGTGAAAATAGTGATAATTATTCATTGGGTTTGGATTCTGTTGTGAGTGAAGATAGCGACTCGTCCATGAATGAGATCGATGATGTGTGTGAGACGAATGTTGAAGATCAGTGGAACAAGATCAAAGATTCTCAGAGTCCAGTTATACAGTTTGACTCAATTCCTCCTTTCAATGCTAACAGTCAAGTAAAGAACAGGTCTCCTTTAGAATGTTTCCACAAACTCTTACCTGAAGAAGTACTTACTCATGTTGCTAATGAAACCAACAAGTATGCAGATCTATGTCTTGATTCTACTGTTGAGTATCCACGTCGTTCACGGTATTGGCAATGGAAAGGAATTAATGCAGATGACATAAAAGCTATCGTTGCCCTTGAAATGGGTATGGCGTAGTGTAAGAAACCGACCTTTTCTGTGGTCGTTGTGCGATGCAAACAAAGATTATCTGCTAAAATTTAGTGTGTATACTGGGAAACAAACGGATGAAAATCAGAAGGAGGGACTGTCTTCTCGGGTTGTGAAGAATCTTACAAAAGGATTTGAAGGCAAAGGACATGTGTACACAGATCATTTCTATTCAAGTCCGCAATTGTTCAAAGATCTGCTGTCACAATCTTTTGGTGCATGCGGTACGGTTCGTTCAAACAGATAAGGTATTCCAAGTTGAATATGAAAGACAAAATTAAAGAAAGGTTACAATCCGGTCATGTGGATTAATTCTGACAAAGACATGATGGTGTGCACGTTTCAAGACACCGGAAGAATTAACCTACTGTCAACAGTTGGTGACACCAGTTTGATTGATGTTGAAGTGAAATCAAAAAAAGGGAATCGTCTTGTCAAAAAACCTTCAGTGCATGCCATGTACAACAAATGCATGAGAAGCGTAGACAGATTTGATCAATTGTGCAGTTCGTACTCATTCGAACGCAAGACAATGAAATGGTACCAGGTTTTGTGGCACTTTGTCGTAGAAACTGCACTGATATGGAGTTGCATAGAACATGGAAAATCCCTCAGAAAAACTTACTCGAAGGCAGTTTCGTGTTGCAGGCTCAAGGTATTTTGAAAGATTACAAGAAATGCAATGAGTTGAATCCGAGGCGCCATTCAGTTGCTCCACCCAGTTGGCGGCTCGTGGAACGCCACTTTCCTGCACAGTATGAGGATAAAAAGTACAAACCAGACTGCGAAGTGTGTAGTATCCGAAAAGCCAAATGTAAATTGTTAGAGAAGGGGTCATACAAAAGGAAGCAAACATCATACTACTGTCCGGACTGTCTAAACAATCCAGCTCCGTGCTTCAGAGAATATCACATCAAAGAAAAATTCCGCAACAAATGCATCTGTTGAACTGCAGGACATTGTGGAGCGTAAAATTTCAGAACCCACGCTTGGAGACAATGTTTTTTTTTTGTTTTTTTTTAGTTTTTTGTTTTTCGGCAGGGTACGTAACATAATTGAAACGACTACATAAATTCTATTTTTGTTAATTTGAGTGTCCTTAGATTAGGACTGTAACATCAATATTTTACAGTACTTGGTCGACTTACGCAAGAAAGAGTTAATAATTTTCCACTGTTGGTCGACTGTAGTCGACATACGCAAGAAAGGGTTTAGTAATTTCCCATTGACCTTGAACTGAGGTCACAATATAGACAACAAAATAAGCAGAAAAAAATGATGTATGGGTTAGGTTTAATACAAAATAAAAACAAGTTAAATTCGCATTTTTAGTTTTAGGCGGAATTTGGCAATTTATAAACTAATTTGTGTCACCTCACCTCCGCAGTGAAAGGGTTAATAAATTCCTATATTTAGCATAATAAGCTTTTATCATTTGTAAAATGATAACATGTAAAATAAAATGATGATGGCTAGAAACAACGGGAATAAGCTCTTGACCATACTTGTTCTAGTTTGGGAACTAAAATGTCACATATTTCACTTACATTTCACTACACTACATATTTCACATCCTTCTCTTAAGCAATTTTGAAGTTATGCCTAATATAACAGTAGCACTTCATAATATTTTCGTAAGTAGGCAGTTCAACTTAACGCAAATCACTAAATTTCCCAAAAATAGGACATCCAGACATTTGTCTTGTCTTCACTAATTTAGATTGAGCCATTTTTACTCACAACAATGAAGTAGCACACAAACAAAATATTACGTTCATCTGTTACACAATAGACGGAGCGGAGACGCCAACTCAATTGAACTCGGCAAAGCTATTGACATAGTGTTGCCAGGTTCTGTGAGGCAAAAATCCCTTTTTCTGTATAAAAATCTCTACAATAATAAATTCATCATAAAAACCTTTTACTGTCAATTACTTTTATATAAAGTAGCGCAATTCGAATAATTACATGGATATTAATGACATTGACACAAATACATTCCCCACAGTTCTAAAACGTTAGACCCAAAAATTAGGTTAATTAATTTGAAAGATGAAAATATCTCAACCCAATTTATGGAAGATCCCCCTTACGTTTCTCTCCTACTGTAGCTAAAGGATTAGATAATTTAACATTCTTTCATTTAATAAGTTTAATATACGCCTGTGCAACTGGATATTGGATAATCGAAACAAAATTTTATTATAGTATGCATGTTAATTTTTATTCTCACAAAATCAGCAACTGATACGACTGTTTCTTCCCAGTAATATCGTCAATAGGTTAATGGTTAACTTGACGCCTTGTTGGTTGTTTGTATCGCGTCTTGTTTTTCTAATTGTATAATAAATTTCCAGTTCGTATAAACAAAAGAAAAGAGCCGAACTTGACTTTCATAACTTAACCCAACCAATTGTCTGTAATTTGTTTAACCTAACCTAACCCAACCAATTGTCTGGCGATGACTCATGCTCCTGGATGCCAATGCAATAGTAAAACTGTTTTTGTCTTTCTATTCATATTAGAACGCCTATTTGAAACTTTTTATTTCATAATCGAGACACGCAAAAAAGAACTTTAAAATGTAGCAAAAATTTCAATTTTATGAAACTTTAACGTCCTTGCGGCACCTCAAGACGTACTCCAATGTTTTTCATATTTTTAATTTATCTACACCAAAAGGCAACTTTTCCGCGCTATTACAAATTAAAAATCAAAAGTTGATTTTTTCGTTCCACCCTACTGTACATGCTTCGAAGTTATTATTATTACTGTCATACTTTTTCCTGCATAACTGTATCAAATACTTTCCCGCCTTTAATAACTGTTCTACCATCATTTCGTCGTCTGTACGTACGTCTTCTCTGGGAACGGTTTCAGGAAACCCTATTGCATTTACCTTCAATCATCCAGAAAGCCCCTGGATTCTTGTCGCACTGATTATGTAGACTATGGTTAGTTACTATCTATAAAACATTGGGTTCTCTTCATCCGGCAGTTCAGCTTATACAATTATCGTCCGCAGAATGTTCATTAATTTTGTCAAGCGAATCAAAACGAATTAATATATGGGCATGTGACAAACCTCTTCTGTAACTCAATATTGTACCTATAAGAGCAGACGACACCTTACATATGTATATCTTTGATACATGCTAAAAGTTAAATTTCATACCATAGATTCTAGAAATGAGCTCGAGAAGATTGTATGGGTCCTAAATTTTGTCTTATTTCTTGCCACTTCAGAGTGCAGATTATGGTTACACATAAATGAGGCTTACCTAGCGATACGATAAGCCATAGCGTCCATCTACATCAGCATTCCTCAACCTTTTCCACGCTGCGACCCCCTTTAGAGTCTTCAATACAACTGAAGGACCCCCTTGCATTATATATATATATATGTAATGTGTGTGTGTTTTGTTGTTTCTGTTTTTCTCTTTGGAGTGGTGGAGGATAATAATGTAAAAGATGTTCACGTTTCTTTTACAATATACGAGCGATGTAAAGCCGTGGTATGATGCCTCCTACATAATCGGGAGATCCTGGGTTCGATCCCTGAGCCGGGAAACTTGATTTAGCTTAGGTTTTCCCTGGTTTTATCAAATATCGATTTCACCAGGAAAAAACTGAAATTATACTTTAGGTTCGCTTACGTCCCTATTGTCCTTTTCTAATTTTCATTCTTGTTATTGAATTAATATGCTAAGTGGTGTACGATCTCTATTTGGCGATGTTTGAAGTAACTAAATAAGTAAATCCAGTGCATAAATAATAGTAAACTACAGTAGCCTACTCGTCAGATAAAGAAAAAGGGCTTTTCTAGAAAAAAATAAATTAAGCAAGTTAACATGATAATAAATGTATGAAACCAAGGTGCATAACCTTGTGTTGTCTCTCAGCTGTTAACTTGGAAATGTGAGGATCAAACGAAGACTCTTTTAAATGTAAATCTGCCTCAGCATCAAATCCATTCATTCTGGAACTTATTCTTCAGATAAGAAAGAGAAGATGAGTATATATGTACTTACAGCCGTAGCTGTTTGTTAGGAAAATTAGTTTGAAACTGTGGGAACGCTGTTTAAGGTATTGCAGTAGATTGTTCGGTATAAGCAACTGAATTGCTGATTGTCATAATTAGGGCTAGGATTTTGATGAAATTGCATCTTTTTTTTGGGGGGGGGGGGGGGGGGGAATCAGAAACGTATAACATTTAGTATTTATATGTTTCATGTCGTACTCAAACTTTTAAACTCTATTCGTTAGGGCATTTTTTGCCTTTATGGGTTGTAGATGGCCTTTATGGGTTTCTTGGAATTATAATTTATTTTTTGGCTATTTTTGATCATTTTCTTCGTTCCTGAGCAGTTGTTGTACGCTACTTGTTTACGAGCCTGAAGTTGTACATGGAGCATTAACGAGAAAGAAATAACATTAGTAAAGAATCATATTCTTCTATTTTTATCTACTTTCCGAGATAAAATTTCAGTTTAAAATTAAAACAGTTATTGCTGTTTTTTCTTAGTAAGTAAAAACTATTAAAGTTAATACTGTTATTTTTTCTACCTTTACTGCTATAGTCTGACAATTTAGGAGACATGAAGGAATGAATACAAATTTCTTTTATCTTAAATCACGCACCATGAATTATTTTTATTGTATTTTAGGTCATAAATGCATCTTTTTAAGAGCATTTTTCAGCAATTTATAGGTCATCAAATTCCTGGCCCTAGTCATAATTCGTAGTGGTGCATGAGAAAATAAAATTGTACTTCATATTGCTATGTTTGTGCTGATGTACTGACTATGACTTTTTTTCAGTGTCATTATCTTTCCAATGGTCGAGGGGAGGACTACAAAAAAATAATTTTGTCCATTATGAAGACATTATTTTCTAGGGATGTCGCTATGAAATTTAGCATTGACGGATTACGTGGGAAGGAAACATTTTGTGGATTACAGTTGTTCCATGTAGGTCTAGGTAAATCATGTGTAAATGGTATCTTGATCTAATTTTCTTCTAAGTAGGGAATCGGCAATTTACAACAACATAGTATGTCATTATGAGCTATTCAGACTAAAATATTTGTTTAGATTTCTTGATTAACCTTTTGATTTGTTTTGTAGATTGTACGGAGAACCCAGGCAGAACTGGTTCACAACATATTATACAAATTAAATGTATCAGATAAACATGCAAACTCAAACTCTTGTAATTTTAAAACATATATATTTTGTAATCTCAATTTTGACAATATGTCATGCTTATAGTCAGAAATAGATGCTGCTTTTCCCTTCAATTTCTTTGATAATGTGCCATTGCGGGGAAGAGCCCTCTTGTGTAATGTAATCATCAGTAGTGTAAAGATTACAAGCTCATTCATGGGATATCTAGTCTGCTGCATGAGATAATAAGTAGCGTCGTGAGAGCACACTTGCCACGTGTACATTTTTGATCACAAATTACTTAAATAGAATTGCGGTAGTTCAAAAGCATTATTTTTACAAATGTTTCTAGAGAATTCAATTATCAAATTGCTCTCATGTAAAGTTCCATAAAGTAGACATGGCATTTGTTCTCTCAAGACATGAAAGGTATCTGATGATTTATTAGCTTATAATGGTTTGCAGAGTTCCAAACACTGCAAACTTAAAAATCATAAAACAATTGTAATTTATTTTCTGACCTTTAGACAACTTTAGTCAGGTCGGAATGCGAATTTCACAATTGCACCGTGATGTGCAACCGGTTGAGAAGTAGGGTTTCAAAAACACCCGTGTATTTTTTTAAAACCCATCCCACCTGGGCCAGGCGTTTTTTTTTTTTTTTTTTTTTTTTTTTTTTTTTTTTTTTTTT